>WNWK01026394.1:0-27425 GCA_009830355.1 Cherax destructor | reverse complement strand
CTATTGATAGCTTTGTGTAATATGGAATTGCTATAATGATGAACGTAGTGATGGTTTTGATCAAATTTTGTTCTTTTTGGGGGGGCCAGATGATTAAAGCATTCAGTTTTTATTAATAGGCTTAGAAGGAATTTTTTTTGACGTGAACCCACAAAATATATAAATAAATTTGAGTATGGTTAGGGAAGGAGAAAATATTTTTTAATTCGGGAAAAACCCTTAGTGTAAAAACCTTTAGTGTAGTAAAAACCTTGTGGTATAAACCTTGGGAGTATAAACCTTTGGTGTAGATAAACCTTAGTGTATATAAATCCTTAGTGTAGTATAAACCCTTAGTGTAGTAAAAATCCTTAGTGTAGTATAAATCCTTGGAAAAGTGTAGTAAAAATCCTTAGTGTAGTATAAACCCTTTAAAGTGAAAAATTTTTTTTATAAAATCTTTTAAAAAATTTTGGTTATAAAATCTTAGTGTAGTATTTTATTAAAAATCTTGGTGTAGTATAAATCTTGGTGTAGTATAAATCTTTTGTAGATGAATCTTAACGTAGTATAAACCTTGGTGTAGTATAAACCTTGGGGAGTATAAACCTTTGGGGAGTATAAATCTAGTTTGGAGATAAACCTTGGTGTAGTATAAACCTTTAGTGTAGTATAAAAATTTTTTAGTGTAGTATAAACCCTTTAGTGGTATAAATCTTGGTGTAGTAAAAACCTTAGTGTAGTATAAATCCTTAGTGTAGTATAAATTTTGGTGAGTATAAACCTTATTTAGATAAACCTTAGTGTAGTATAAACCCTTGTGTAGTTGTCGGGAAGCTGAAATGTTGAATATTGCCTCTGGGTTTTTCTGTAGACTATGAACTCTAAATTGCCCCCATTTCCTACAGTATACCTGGAGGAGTTTCGGGGGGAACGCCCCCGCCCCGGTATATCGCCAGGAAAGGACACGTCTGTTTTTTTACCATTTCTTCCAGCATGATACTTGATATAAAGTTATTCAGTCGAAAAAAGAAAGTGTTTAAATCATAATTGCTCATTGATAGAGCAAAATGTCACATCATATTTTACTAATTAAGTCTTTAAGATATTGTTTTTTGGGAAAAAGCGAAACCAGATAATTCTTGTATTATTGAGCACCCTAGCGGGGGCGGGTAGCGCTAGTACCCACCTAGGTAAAAAGGCCCCTAGCAGGGGCACTAGCTGCTAGTAGCGCTCACCACAAAAACCAGCGCCACTAGCAGGGGGCAGTTGCTCTGCGAGGCCCCCAAAAGGTAACCAGCGCCACCAGGGGCGTTTCTGCACTAGTAGTGCTCACCCAGGAGCACCAGCGCCATAGCAGGGGCAGGCAGCTGCAGTAGCGCTCACCGGGAGCACACGCGCCACAGCAGGGGCAGTTGCTAGTCAGAGCGCTCACCTAGGTACAACAGCGCCACTAGCAGGGACAATTGCTAGCTACTAGTAGCGCTCAACTACGTGCACAAGCGCCACTGGCAGACGGTTGCTAGCTGCTATTGGCGCTCAACTATAGGTAACACCAGCGCCACTAGCAGACGGTTGCTGGCTGCTGGCCAGCTCAACTACCGTTCAAGATCATGCAGGAGGACGTACTAGTGATGGACAAGTTCAAGCATCATGCAGGAGGACGTACTAGTGATGGACAAGTTGCAAGCATCATGCAGGAGGACGCACTAGTGATGGAAAGTGCGACATGAGGGACGTAAGTGATAAAAGCACATCATGCAGGAGGACGTACTAGTGATGGACAAGTTGCAAGCATCATGCAGGAGGACGTACTAGTGATGGACAAGTTGCAGACTGGATGGACAATTGCGATCATGCAGAGGACGTACATGATGGACAAGTTGCAACATCACAGGAGGACGACTGAGGACAAGTAATCTGAGGGAACTAGTATGACGTTGACTCAGGGACGACTATGATGGACAAGTTGAGATCATGCAGAGGACCTATGATGGACGTTGAATCATGAACATAGTGGACAGCATCAGGAGGACTACGTGATGGCACATCAGAGACACAGTGAGGACTTAATATGCAGGAGGACGACTAGTGATGGACGTGCGTTAGAGGACGACTAGTGATGGACAAGTACATGGGAGGACTAGTGATGACAAGTGAGACATGGAGCACTATGATGGACGTTCAAGATCATGCAGAGACGAATGATGGACAATTCAAGCACGGAGACGTACTAGTGATGGACAAGTTGCACACGCAGGAGGACGACTATGATGGACAAGTGCGATCATGGAGACGACATGATGACAGTTGCCATGCAGGAGGACACTAGTGATGGACGTCACATCATCAGGAGACGTACTAGGATGGACAAGTTGCAAGCATCATGCAGGAGGACGTACTAGTGATGACTTAAGATCAGCAGGAGACGATATGATGGACAAGTTGAAGATCATGCAGGAGGACGTAAGTGATGGCAGTCCATCATGCAGGAGGACGACTAGTGATGGACAATTGCAAGATCATGCGGAGGACGTCTAGTGATGGACAAGGCAATCATGCGGAGGACACTAGTGATGACAAGTTGATCATGCAGGAGGACGCAGGATGGACAAGTGCAAGATCATGCAGGAGGACGTACTAGTGATGGACAAGTTCAAGCATCACAGGAGGACGTATAGTGATGGACAAGTTGAAGCATCATGCAGGAGGACGTACTAGTGATGACAATTCGCATCGAGGAGGACGACTAGTGATGGACAAGTTGCGATCATGCGGAGACGACTAGTGATGGACAAGTGCAGCATCATGAGGAGGACTACTAGTGATGGACAAGTTGCAAGCATCATGCAGGAGGACGTACTAGTGATGGACAAGTTGCAAGCATCTGAGAGGACGTACAGTGATGGACAAGTGCAAGCATCATGCAGGAGGACACTAGTGATGGACAAGTTGCAAGCATCATGCAGGAGGACGTACTAGTGATGGACAAGTTGCAAGCATCATGCAGGAGGACGTACTAGTGATGGACAAGTTGCAAGCATCATGCAGGAGGACGTACTAGTGATGGACAAGTTGCAAGCATCATGCAGGAGGACGTACTAGTGATGGACAAGTTGCAAGCATCATGCAGGAGGACGTACTAGTGATGGACAAGTTGCAAGCATCATGCAGGAGGACGTACTAGTGATGAAGAAGTTGCAAGCATCATGCAGGAGGACGTACTAGTGATGAAGAAGTTGCAAGCATCATGCAGGAGGACGTACTAGTGATGGAGAAGTTGCAAGCATCATGCAGGAGGACGTACTAGTGATGGAGAAGTTGCAAGCATCATGCAGCCTCGGACACAGACCTCTTGTAAATCCTTAGCACAGTTGAGACTTTATTACACTGAATAATATATTTATTCGTGCTTTAGAATTTACAACGTAATTGCAAACAACAGAGATCGTAGACTGTGTGTTGGCCGTGTAAGGTTTATCAAGAAACACAACAAGTGTTTCCTGACTCGAGTCTTAGTCATGATGACCCACAGCTGCAGCTTTTGGTCATCTGACCGAGGCCTCCCATTCATTTACCAATCCACAACTTAAAAATTATGGTACACACGCTCACGCCGCCCACCAGAGGTACACACGCTCACGCCGCCAACCAGGTGTACACACACTCACGCCACCCACCAGAGGTACACACGTTCACGCCGCCCACCAGAGGTACACACCCACGCCGCCCACCAGAGGTACACACACTCACCCCGCCCACCAGAGGTACACACCCACGCCGCCCACCAGAGGTACACACACTCACGCCGCCCACCAGAGGTACACACACTCACGCCGCCCACCAGAGGTACACACACTCACGCAGCCCACCAGAGGTACACACGTTCACGCCGCCCACCAGGGGTACACACACTCACGCCGCCCACCAGGGGTACACACATTCACGCCGCCCACCAGGGGTGCACACACTCACGCCGCCGCCTACCAGAGGTACACACATGCAGCCCACTAAAGGTATACACTTTCACGCCGCCCACCAGGGGTACACACACTCACGCTGTACACCAGGGGAACACACATTCACGCCGCCCACCAGAGGTACACACACTAACGCCGCCCACCAGAGGTACACACACTCACGCCGCCCACCAGAGGTACACTCACGCCGCCCACCATAGGTACACTCACGTCGCCCACCAGAGGTACACACTCACGCCGCCAACCAGAGGTACACACACTCACGCCGCCCACCAGAGGTACACTCACGCCGCCCACCAGAGGTACACACTCACGCCGCCCACCAGAGGTACACTCACGCCGCCCACCAGAGGTACACACACTAACGCCGCCCACCAGAGGTACACACACTCACGCCGCCCACCAGAGGTACACTCACGCCGCCCACCAGAGGTACGCTCACGTCGCCCACCAGAGGTACACACACTCACGCCGCCAACCAAAGGTACACACACTCACGCCGCCCACCAGAGGTACACTCACGCCGCCCACCAGAGGTACACACACTCACGCCGCCCACCAGAGGTACACTCACGCCGCCCACCAGAGGTACACACACTCACGCCGCCCACCAGAGGTCACACACTAACGCCGCCCACCAGAGGTACACACACTAACGCCGCCCACCAGAGGTACACACACTCACGCTGCCCACCAGAGGTACACTCACGCCGCCTCCCAGAGGTACACACACTCACGCCGCCCACCAGAGGTACACACACTAACGCCGCCCACCAGAGGTACACACACTCACGCCGCCCACCAGAGGTACACACACTCACGCCGCCCACCAGAGGTACACTCACGCCGCCTACCAGAGGTACACACACTCACGCCGCCCACCAGAGGTACACTCACGCCGCCCACCAGAGGTACACACCTCACGCCGCCCACCAGAGGTAAACACACCACGCCGCCCCCAGAGGTACACACACTCACGCCGCCCACCAGAGGTACACACACTAACGCGCCCACCAGAGGTACACTCACGCCGCCTCCCAGAGGTACACACACTCACGCCGCACCGAGGTACACACACTAAAGCCGCCCACCAGAGGTACACACACTCACGCCGCCCACCAGAGGTACACACACTCACGCCGCCCACAGAGGTACACTCACGCCGCCTACCAGAGGTACACACACTAACGCCGCCCACCAGAGGTACACTCACGCCGCCCACCAGAGGTACACACACTCACGCCGCCCACCAGAGGTAAACACACTCACGCCGCCCACCAGAGGTACACACCTCACGCCGCCCACCAGAGGTAAAAAGCACACCTCACGCCGCCCACCAGAGGTCACACATTCACGCAGCCCACCAGAGGTACACACGCACGGTCCACGCGCCCCCAGAGGTCCTCACGCCGCCCACTAGAGGTACAGACGCTCACGGCGGCCATAAGAGGTACACACACTCACGCCGCCCACCAGAGGTACACACACCCACGCCGCCCACCAGAGGTACACACACTCACGCCGCCCACCAGAGGTACACATACTCACGCCGCCCACCAGAGGTACACACGCTCACGCCGCCCACCAGAAGTACACACGCCGCCCACCAGAGGTACACATACTCACGAAGCCCACCAGAGGTACACACGCTCACGCCGCCCACCAGAAGTGCACTCACGCCGCCCACCAGAGGTACACACACTCACGCCGCCCACCAGAGGTACACACACTCACGCCGGCCACCGGAGGTACACACGCTCACACCGCCCACCAGAAGTACACACACGCCGCCCACCAGAGGTACACACACTCACGCCGGCCACCGGAGGTACACACGCTCACGCCGCCCACCAGAAGTACACACACGCCGCCCACCAGAGGTACACACACTCACGCCGCCCACCTGAGGTACACACACTCACGCCGCCCACCTGAGGTACACACACTCACGCCGCCCACCAGAGGTACACACACTCACGCCGCCCACCTGAGGTACACACACTCACGCCGCCCACCAGAGGTACACACACTTACGCCGCCCACTTGAGGTACACATACTCACGCCGCCCACCAGAGGTACACACGCTCACGCCGCCCACCAGAAGTACACACGCCGCCCACCAGAGGTACACACACTCACGCCGCCCACCAGAGTACACATACTCACGCCGCCCACCAGAGGTACACACGCTCACGCCGCTCACCAGAAGTGCACTCACGCCGCCCACCAGAGGTACACACACTCACGCCGCCCACCAGAGGTACACACACTCACGCCGGCCACCGGAGGTACACACGCTCACGCCGCCCACCAGAAGTACACACACGCCGCCCACCAGAGGTACACACACTCACGCCGGCCACCGGAGGTACACACGCTCACGCCGCCCACCACAAGTACACACGCCGCCCACCAGAGGTACACACACTCACGCCGCCCACCTGAGGTACACACCTCACGCCGCCCACCTGAGGTCACACACACGCCGCCCACCAGAGTACACACTTACGCCGCCCACCTGAAGTACACATACTCACGCCGCCCACCAGAGTACACACGCTCACGCCGCCCACCAGAAGTACACACACGCCGCTCACCAGAGGTACACACACTCACGCCGCCCACCAGAGGTACACATACTCACGCTGCCCACCAGAGGTACACACGCTCACGCCGCCCACCAGAAGTGCACTCACGCCGCCCACCAGAGGTACACACACTCACGCCGCCCACAGAGGTACACACTCACGCCGGCCACCGGAGGTACACCTCACCCGCCCACCAGAAGTACACACGCCGCCCACCAGAGGTACACACACTCACGCCGGCCACCGGAGTACACGCTCACGCCGCCCACCAGAGTACACACGCCGCCCACCAGAGGTACACACACTCACGCCGCCCACCTGAGGTACACACTCACGCCGCCCACCTGAGGTACACACCTCACGCCGCCCACCGAGTACACACACTCACGCCGCCCACCTGAGGTACACACACTCACGCCGCCCCCAGAGTACACACATTGCGCCCACCTGAGGTACACACTCACGCCGCCCACCAGAGGTACACACACTCACGCCGCCCACCAGAGGTACACTCACGCCGCCCACCAGAGGTACAC
This sequence comes from Cherax destructor, assembly GCA_009830355.1. Lineage (NCBI taxonomy): Eukaryota > Metazoa > Arthropoda > Malacostraca > Decapoda > Parastacidae > Cherax > Cherax destructor. Next base: position 20,341 of record WNWK01026394.1, on the reverse strand, counting down.
ACACTCACGCCGCCCACCAGAGGTACACACACTCACGCCGCCCACCAGAGGTACACACACTCACAGCCGCCCACCAGAGGTACACACACTCACGCCGCCCACCAGAGGTACACACTAACGCCGCCCACAGGGTCACACCTCACGCCGCCCACCAGAGGTACACATCACGCCTCCCACCAGAGGTACACTCACGCCACCAGAGGTACACACACTCACGCCGCCCACCAGAGGTACACACACTCAACGGAAGCTCATGACAAAGGTGAAGTAATAATAAATCTAAATTTGATTATTGCTAAATATTAATATAATATTTTTTTGGGTCCGACCCATTACCAAAGTTACTCAACCAATTTAATATTAATTGAAATGTCTGTTGTTAAATATTTTATCAAGGTTTAATTAATCTCAGGTTGATCTAAACCCGTCAGGGCCCCTTCATGGGTGGCAAGTCACGTCATGGACACACAAGGTATTAAAAAATATTGATCGTTGTTGCAATTATAAACGAAAGTTGTATATTATCTTCTCTAATGTAATCTGTATTTACATAATTATGAATAACAATGAAGCAATCATAGCTAATTCTGACTAAAATATTAATATGATGACTTATACTACTAAACCTCGTGCTGTACATGTATGGTACACAGTATACACCAGATGACGAATTAGACACTTGTGAAACATCTGGGTATCTTTATTGTAGACGTTTCGCCCTCCAGGGCCTTTATCAACACAGATTGTAGGACGAAATTGGAAGACAGTAGAACTATATTTACGATATAAGAAGTAATCGGTGCCAGAACCTCCAAGGCTCAGGGACAGATTACCTCCTGATAATGATAATAATAATAATAATAATAATGATAATAATGATAATAATAATAATAATAATAATATCTTTATTTACTACAAGTACATGTACAAGGTATACAGTCCTAGCTGACATCAATGACATACATACTAATATATACAAAGCCGCTTTTTATACTGAGCATTTCGGGTAATTTAGGTCAGTGTCCCAGGATGCGACCCACACCAGTCTACTAACACCCAGGTACCCATTTTAAACTGATGGGTGAACATAGACAACCGGTGTAAAGAAACACGCACAATGTTCCCACCCTTGCTGAGAAACGAACCCGGACCCTTCAGCGTGTGAACAAGAGCTTTTGCCACCAGGCTACGAGCCATCAATATTGTTTGATGACTTACTTGGAAAATAATTATTTTCATAATGATATTTGAAACTAAAATCCTGAATCACTAATAATGGCTTACCCATTGTATTTAAATGTATGTGGTAAGTGTTAGATGTATGAGGGAGGTGAACACTTTACCTTACAAACAAAACATTGACCAAACTAACTCTATGTAAAACACTTACAACGTTACGAATATCCTGAAGTGGTAATTATTTTTTTATCTTCAGCCGGAGCTGCCTGAGGCGAGCAACGTGTGTGTGTGTGTGTGTGTGTGTGAGTGTGTGTGTGTGAGTGTGTGTGTGAGTGTGTGTGTGAGTGTGTGAGTGTGTGTGTGTGTGTGTGTGAGTGTGTGGGTGTGTGTGTGAGGTGTGAGTGTGTGAGTGTGTGTGTGTGTGTGTGTGTGTGGTGTGTGTGGTGAGTGTGTGTGGTGTGTGGTGTGTGAGTGTGTGTGTGTGTGTGTGTGTGAGTGTGTGGGTGTGTGTGTGTGAGTGTGTGAGTGTGTGAGTGTGTGTGTGTGAGTGTGTGTGTGTGAGTGTGTGTGTGTGTGTGTGTGTGTGTGTGTGTGTGTGTGTACTCACCAGTTGTACTCACCTAGTTGTGGTTGCAGGGGTCGAGACATAGCTCCTGGCCCCGCCTCTTCACTGGCCGCTACTGGGTCACTCTCCCTGCGCCATGAGCTTTATCATACCTCTTCTTAAAGCTGTGTATGGAACCTGCCTCCACTACATCGCTTCCCAAGCTATTCCACTTCCCGACTACTCTGTGACTGAAGAAATACTTCCTAACATCCCTGTGATTCATCTGAGTCTTCAACTTCCAACTGTGTCCCCTTGTTGCTGTGTCCCATCTTTGGAACATTCTGTCTCTATCAACCTTGTCAATTCCTCTCAGTATCTTATATGTCGTTATCATGTCCCCCCTATCTCTTCTGTCCTCCAGTGTCGTCAGGTCGATTTCCCTTAACCTCTCCTCGTAGGATATACCCCTTAGCTCCGGGACTAGTCTTGTTGCAAACCTTTGCACTTTCTCTAGTTTCTTTACGTGCTTGGATAAATGTGGGTTCCAAACTGGTGCTGCATACTCCAGTATGGGCCTAACGTACACAGTGTACAGGGTCCTGAACGATTCTTTATTAAGATGTCGGAATGATGTTCTTAGGTTTGCTAGGCGCCCATATGCTGCCGCAGTTATTTGGTTGATGTGCGCCTCAGGAGATGTGCCTGGTGTTATACTCACCCCAAGATCTTTTTCCTTGATTGAAGTTTGTAGTCTCTGGCCCCCCTAGACTGTACTCCGTCTGCGGTCTTCTTTGCCCTTCCCCAATCTTCATGACTTTGCACTTGGGTGGGTTGAACTCCAGGAGCCAATTGCTGGACCAGGCTTGCAGCCTATCCAGATCCCTTTGTAGTTCTGCCTGGTCCTCTTCCGATTGAATTCTTCTCATCAACTTGTGTGTGTGTGTGAGTGTGTGTGTGTGTGTGTGTGTGAGTGTGTGTGTGTGTGTGTGGTGTGTGTGAGTGTGTGTTGAGTGTGTGTGGAGGTGTGTGTGGTGTGTGTGTGTGTGTGTGTGTGTGGAGTGTGTGTGTGATGAGTGTGTGTGTGTGTGTGTGAGTGTGTGAGTGTGTGTATGTGTGTGTGTGTGTGTGAGTGTGTGTGTGTATGAGTGTGTGTGTGAGTGTGTGTGTGTGTGTGAGTGTGTGTGTGTGTGTGAGTGTGTGTGTGTGTGTGTGAGTGTGTGTGTGTGTGTGAGTGTGTGTGTGTGTGTGAGTGTGTGTGTGTGATGTGTGAGTGTGAGTGTGTGAGTGTGTGTGTGTGTGTGTGTGTGTGTGTGTGTGTGTAGTGTGTGAGTGTGTGTGGTGTGTGTGTGTGTGTGTGTGTGTGTGTGTGTGAGTGTGTGTGTGTGTGTGAGTGTGTGAGTGTGTGTGTGTGTGTGTGAGTGTGTGAGTGTGTGTGTGTGTGAGTGTGTGTGTGTGTGTGTGAGTGTGTGTGTGTGTGTGTGGGGTGTGTGTGTGTGTGAGTGTGTGTGTGTTGTGTGTGTGAGTGTGAGTGTGTGTGTGTGTGTGTGTGTGTGTGTGTGTGTGTGTGTGTTGTGTGTGCGTGATTGTACTCACCTAATTGTACTCACCTAATTGTGGTTGCAGGGGTCGAGACTCAGCTCCTGGCCCCGCCTCTTCGCTGTCCGCTGCTGGGTCTCTGCTCTCCCTGCTCCATGAGCTTTATCATACCTTGTCTTAAAACTATGTATGGTTCCTGCCTCCACTATATCTTTCTCTAGACTATTCCACTTCCTGACTACTCTGTGGCTGAAGAAATGCTTCCTAACATCCTTTGACTCATCTGAGTCTTCAGCTTCCAGTTGTGTCCCCTTGTTTCTGTGTTCCCTCTCTGGAACATCCTGTCACTGTCTACCTTGTCAATTCCCGCAGTATTTTGTATGTCGTTATCATGTCTCATCTGACCTTCTTCCTCCAGTGTTGTTAGTCCTATTTCCCTCAACTTTTCTTCATAAGACAGACCCCTGAGTTGTGGAACTAACCTTGTCGCAAACCTTTGCACTTTCTCTAGTTTCTTTACGTGTTTGACCAGGTGTGGGTTCCAGACTGGTGCTGCATATTCTAGTATGGGCCTGACGTACAGGTGTACAGTGTCTTCAACGATTCCTTGTTAAGGTAACGGAACGCTAATCTTAGGTTTGCCAGTCGCCCATATGCTGCCGCAGTTATCTGGTTGATGTGTGCCTCCGGAGACATGCTTGGCGTTATACTCACCCCAAGGTCTTTCTCCTTTGCTGATTTTTGTAGCCTTTGTCCACCTAGCCTGTACTATGTCAGAGGTCTTCTTTGCCCTTCTCCGATCTTCATGACTTTGCATTTGGCGGGATTGAATTCGAGAAGCCAGTTGCTAGACCAGATGTCAAGTTTGTCCAGGTCTGTTTGAAGTCCTGCTTGGTCTTCATCCGATGTGAGTGTGTGTGTGTGTGTGTGTGTGTGTGTGAGTGTGTGTGTGAGTGTGTGTGTGTGTGTGTGTGTGTGAGAGAGAGAGTGTGAGTGTGTGTGTGTGAGTGTTATTTACCATTTTGTCCTAGGCACATGGCGATTAGACACTAGGCCTGTTGCATGTATGTGTGTGTGTGTGTGTGTGTGTGTGTGTGTGTAACGAAACACTTCGAAATGTTTCGGCCCCGCCGAATTGAACCCGGCCCTCCGTGCGTGAAGCAAGAGCGCTAGCCACCATGCCATCGGGTGTGTGTGTGTGTGTGTGTGTGTGTGTGTATGTGTGTGTGTGTGTGTGTGTGAGTGTGTGTGAGGTGTGTGTGTGTGTGTGTGTGTGTGTGTGTGTGTGAGAGTGTGTGTGTGAGTGTGTATGTGTGTGTGTGTGTGTGTGTGTGTGTGTGTGTGTGTACTCACCTAGTTGTGGTTGCAGGGGTTGAGTCACAGCTCCTGGCCCCGCCTATTCACTATTCGCTACTAGGTCACTCTTCCTGATCCATGAGCTTTATCATACCTCTTCTTAAAGCTATGTATGGATCCTGCCTCTACTACATCACTTCCCAGACTATTCCACTTCCTGACCACTCTGTGACTGAAGAAATACTTCCTAACATCCCTGTGATTCATCTGAGTCTTCAACTTCCAATCTGACTCCTTGTTGCTGTGTCCCATCTCTGGAACATTCTGTCTCTGTCCACTTTGTCAATTCCTCTAGTATTTTTTTGTCGTTATCATGTCCTCCCTATCTCTCCTGTCCTCCAGTGTTGTCAGGTCGATTTCCCTTAACCTCCCTAGGAAGACATACCCTTAGCTTCGGGACTAGTCTTGTTGCAAACCTTTGCCCTTTCTCTAGTTTCCTTTTCGTGCTTGGCTAGGTGTGGGTTTCAAACTGGTGCTGCATACTCCAATATGGGCCTAACGTACACAGTGTACAGGGTCCTGAACGATTCCTTATTAAGATGTCGGAATGCTGTTCTTAGGTTTGCTAGGCGCCCGTATGCTGCAGCAGTTATTTGGTTGATGTGCGCCTCAGGAGATGTGCCTGGTATTATACTCACCCCAAGTTCATTTTCCTTGAGTGAGTTTTGTAGTCTCTGGCCCCCCTAGACTGTACTCCGTCTGCGTTCTTCTTTGCCCTTCCCAAATCTTCATGAATTTGCACTTAGTGGGGTTGAACTCCAAGAGCCAGTTTCTGGAGCAGGCCTGCAGCCTGTCCAGATCTCTTCGTAGTTCTACCTGGTTTTCATCTGATTGAATTCTTCTGATCAACTTCACATCATCTGCAAATATTGACACTTCAGAGTATATTCCTTCCGTCATGTCGTTTACAAATACCAGAAACAGCACCGGTTCTAAGACTGATCCCTGTGGAACCCCGCTCGTCACAGGCGCCCACTCTGACACCTCGCTACGTACCATAACTCGCTGTCTTCCTGACAGGTATTCCCTGATCCATTGCAGTGTCTTCCCTGTTATCCTTGCCTGGTCCTCCAGCTTTTGCACTAATCTCTTGTGTTTAACTGTGTCAAACACCTTCTTACAGTCCAAAAAAAATGCTGTCTGCTCACCCCTCTCTCTCTTGTCTTACTGCTGTCACCCTGTCATAGGAATCCAGTAGGTTTGTGACACAGGGTTTCCCGTCTCTGAAACTGTGCTGGTTGTGTGTGTGTATGAGTTTAGCACTTTATAATATGCCACATATTTTCAGTAACCTGGAGAGGCTGGTATCCAAACGTGAGGAGAATGAAATTAATGTGTGAGCGTCTGCGTCTGTGAAAGTGACCTGTGTTAAGGGAAGCATGTGTCGTGGTCCCACTAGACGCCTCACGTCTTGACCCAGTTGGTACTGATTTCCACACTTCGCTTTATTATTTTTATTATTTGAAACTACATCGATATATAAAGTACATACGAACACATGTTAAGGCTATTCATTATTTTTGCTCTGGGTTCGCGGCCTCCTTTCCTCCTGGATATTATTCACGGCTCCCTGGTTGTAACTTTGGGTCTCGAGCATGAAGACTTTACCTGGCTTCCTGGAAGGCTGCCTAAGCTCTCAAGTCTGCCAGGAGCTATGACTCGACCCCTGCACACACACACACACACACACACACACACACACACACACACACACACACACACACAAGAAGGCTTTTGACACAGTACCACACAAGAGACTGGTGCAAAAGTTCCATCATGCTTTAAGAAGAGGTATGATAAAGCATGAAGCAGGGAGAGAATGAATTAGTATCGACCAGTGAAGAGGCAGGGCCACGAGCTATGACTCGACCCATGCAACCACATATAGCTGAGTACACACACACACACACACACACACACACACACACACACACACACACACACACACACACACACACACACACACACATATATATATATATATATATATATATATATATATATATATATATATATATATATATATATATATATATATATATATATATATATATATATATACTATATATATATATATATGTATTATTAACACATCGGCCGTTTCCCACTGAGGCAGGGTGACCCGAACAAGAAGAAACACTTTCATCATCATTCACTCCATCACTGTCTTGCCAGAGGGCGCCTACACTACGGTTAAAAAACTGCAACATGTCAACACCACTCTTCAGAGTGCAGGCACTGTACTTTCCACCTCCAGGACTCGAATCTGGCCTTCCGATTTCTCAGAATCCCTTTGCTCACACTCCAACAGCACGTCAAGTTATGAAAAACATTCATCTTCACTCGCTCAAATCTATGCTCACTGCTCACGCACACTTGCTGGAAGTCCAAGCCCTCACACACAAAACCTTGTTTAACTCTTATCCCCCAACCTCTCTTAGAACGACCCCTACACCGCCTTCCTTCCACTACAGATTTATATGCCCTCCAAGTCATTCTATTTTGTTAAATCCTTTCTAAATGTCCGAACTACCTCGACAACCCTCCTCAGCCCTCGGGATAATATTTTAGTAGTCCCGCACCGCCTCCTAATCTCTGAGCTACAGATTCTCAGCATTATATTCACACCGCACATTGCCCTCAGACACGACATCTCCACTGCCTCCAGCCTTCTCCTTGTTGCAACATTCACCACCCATGCTTCACACTCATATAAGATAGTTGGTACCACTACACTCATACATTCTCCTCTGCTTCCATTGATAACGTTCTTCGTCTCCACATATTTCTCGGTGCACCACTCACTTGTTTTCCTTCATCAGTTATATTATTCACCTTACCTTTCATAAGCCATCTGCTGACAAGTCCATTCACAAATATCTGAATACATTCACTTCTTCATACTCCTCCAATCTGATATCCAATCTTTCATTCCCTATTTTTGTTATCACCTTGCTCTTTCTTACATCCACCAACCTCTGCAACTGCTCTTCAGAATCTCCCAAAAGCACAGTGTCATCAGCAAAAAGCAACTGTGACAACTCCCACTTTGTATTTGATTCTTTATCTCTTAATCCCACACCTCTTGCCAACACCCCAGCATTCACTTCTCTTACAACCCCATCTGTAAGTATATTAAACAACCATAGTGACATCACGCATTCCTATCTAAGGCCTACTTTTGATGAGAAATAATCTCCCACTTGTTATAATAAGGTTAGATAAGTTTTCTAAGGTTCTTATTTACAAAATTATTAATTTTTACATTAACATAAGAAAAATATATCTTTAAACGTTGAAGATAATATTTTAGAAAGGACTTAATTTTAAATGAGATCTTGCTAATTGACCTGTTTTACCTATTCGTATTATATATATATATATATATATATATATATATATATATATATATATATATATATATATATATATATATATATATATATATATATATATATATATATATATATATATATATATATATATATATATATATATATATATATATGTATATAAGTATGCATCTGCCCACACAGATACACAGAACTTGAAGTCTGAGGTTATTCAGCTCAACTCTTCACTGTTAATAATCTTCCATAATTTTCAGTTATTTTAACATTAATGTTCTCTTTAGAAATATTTTCATAAAAATCTTGACTATTTATATATGCATGCATTGTTGAGTGTTTTACATAACATTACTCTCTACTTACCTTACGCATTAAAAGGTTTAAATACATTCCGATATCTTCAGTAGGTACAGATCAATGATTATAACTATGAAATTATTTTTAAAGGGGTGGACCGGTAAGCCAGCAGAAGGCCTCGGTCAGATATCCAAAGTTCCAACGGCGGGTCATCATATAACTAAGACCCGCGTCAGGAAACACTTGCCCTGTTTCCTGACTAACCTAACACCCACCTAACAGTAGACAGTCTCCTTCGTATTGTGTCAGTTTTAGGTCTTAGCTACGCGAATATAATTCTGTTCTTACCCTATACTATTTTATATTATTATCGTGTGGTGTTTTATATTACTATCGTATGGTATTTTATATTACTATCGTATGATGTTTATATTACTATCGTATGATGTTTATATTACTATCGTATGGTGTTTTATATTACTATCGTATGATGTTTATATTACTATCGTATGATGTTTATATTACTATCGTATGGTGTTTTATATTACTATCGTATGGTGTTTAATATAATTATCGTATGATGTTTATATTACTATCGTATGGTATTTTATATTACTATCGTATGATGTTTATATTACTATCGTATGGTGTTTTATATTACTATCGTATGGTGTTTTATATTACTATCGTATGGTGTTTAATATAATTATCGTATGATGTTTATATTACTATCGTATGGTATTTTGTATTACTATCTTATGGTATTTTATATTACTATCGTATAGTGTTTTATATTAGTATCTTATGGTATTTTGTATTACTATCTTATGGTATTTTGTATTACTATCTTATGGTATTTGTATTACTATCTTATGGTGTTTTGTATTACTATCTTATGGTATTTTATATTACTATCTTATGGTATTTTTGTATTACTATCTTATGGTATTTTGTATTACTATCTTATGGTATTTTATATTACTATCTTATGGTGTTTTATATTACTATCTTATGGTATTTTGTATTACTATCTTATGGTATTTGTATTACTATCTTATGGTGTTTTGTATTACTATCTTATGGTATTTTGTATTACTATCTTATGGTATTTTGTATTACTATCTTATGGTATTTTGTATTACTATCGTATGGTGTTTTGTATTACTATCTTATGGTATTTTATATTACTATCGTATGGTATTTTATATTACTATCTTATGGTATTTTATATTACTATCTTATGGTATTTTATATTACTATCGTATGGTATTTTATATTACTATCTTATGGTATTTTATATTACTATCTTATGGTATTTTGTATTACTATCTTATGGTATTTTATATTACTATCTTATGGTATTTTGTATTACTATCTTATGGTATTTTGTATTACTATCTTATGGTATTTTATATTACTATCTTATGGTATTTTGTATTACTATCTTATGGTATTTTGTATTACTATCTTATGGTATTTTGTATTACTATCTTATGGTATTTTGTATTACTATCTTATGGTATTCATTTCACATTTAAGTTCTGACTGGAATTTAACTTATATTGTTGTAATAATTTCCTTCTTGTATAATATTTCCCCTTCAATTTTTTTACATAATTTTTAAATTTGGTTCTTAAATTTCTAGCAAAATTTTATCTTCTTTAAATCTGTTAGATTTATACAAAGGCATGTTAAACCATATATATTAAACTATCTTAGTTACATTACTTAATTTATGGTGTAGACAGAATTACATATATTTATTTAAATTGTGTGTTTTATTGCAATAAATTTGTAAATTCTGATGATGGACACAGAAACACTCGTAACGTTAATAAAAAAAATCGAATATATTTTAAAGATGGCGTTTGTTAGTCTTGGTCTTGCTTTTCATATAAAAAAATTACCCATGAACATACATATATAGACGTATGCATATAAATTCACAAATATATGTACTTGTGCTTGTTAATGTGTATGTATACTTGAGCAGATGAAGGCTGTGCATATTTATACATGCATGTATATTTTAACATTTGTGTAGGTATTCATATGTATGTGTGAAAATGTAATATTGTTAGTTACCATTTTGTCCTAGGCACATGTCGATTAGACACTAGGCCTGTTGTATGTGTGTATATGTGTGTGTGTATATGTGTGTGTGTGTGTGTGTGTAGGAAACACTTCGAAATGTTTCCGCCCTGCCGGGAATTGAACCCGGGCCCTCCGTGCGTGAAGCGAGAGCTTTAGCCTCCAGGCCACCGGGGCTGTATTGTAGGCATGAGTATGTGTGTAAAATTGTGCTGTTGTATGTATATGTATGCATTTGTATATGTTTATGAATGCTCTTTTGCACGTGCATGTGCGTGTATATTTATGTGTGCGAATATCTATGTATGTTTGCGTATTTACGTATTACGGATTTTTAAGTTATCCCAGCCATTCCAGGATGCTGGTGATGGAGGTAACAACTTTGACTATAGTTATCCTGCACTTGTCAGTTGTTCCTAGCATTTTGTCCTCGTTACCATACATAAGCGTTGAAAATTTGAACCCGATAGGATGAGAAGTTCTCGAGTAATGGGCGAAGGAAAAATCGAACAGTTGATCCGAGGAGAAAAATAGACCAATTGCTCAGATCAAGAGCGCTTCACTAACATAAAGGCAGCTCCCTTGAATGGACGAACCGTACAAAAACCACAACACAATTTACTAATGAATAACAACACTTAGTAGCGTACAATTGTAGATATTAGACGTGTGAAAGACACATTGTGGAGTGTGTCATGGTTCCGGCGCCCTCTAACATCCCATGACAACACTATTAACTTTGTGATGATCGCCACTTGACAATAGTAACTAGTGGCATGTGGCATCCAGCCCTCAAACCACTTTGCAATAATATGCAGATTTTAGCGTCACATAAAACAACAGTACACGGAAAAGTGAGTATCTCTCAGTGTGTATACACTGTGTATACACTGTGTATACACTACGAGTGTAGTTACATCCCTGTCTCAGGGAGTCCTTGTTGATTGTAGTTGTACAGGTAATTTCTGGTCATTCTTAGCCTCCTGAGTTGATAAGCTGTAAACTAAGTAGTCGAGCAAACAATACAAAGTGCCGCAAGTGTATATATACTGAGAGATGTATATATCTCAACCTTTATTCACGTTGACGTGTATATATTTAAGTTTTGATACACTAAGAGTTTATTTTAACCCTTTTTCTTAGGCCTTAAAATATCCTTGAAAGGAGAAGAGGTGATATGTAGCCTTAATGACCTCGTGTGGTTGGTTATAAGGGCTATAATCCAACCAGCGCCTCGATTCTTGTCTTGTATTTTGCTCACCTGGGGTAAAATTTACTTTCATACGGAATATATAACTTACCCTAATCTATTGCAACCTAAACTAAAAATAATAATAAACGAACTTTCAAAAACTGAAGCTGGGTAATGTATAAGAAAACGACGAGTATAACATTCATATATGTTAAGCGTGCAGCGTCATGCTGCTGTCTGCACGGATACACGCAACTATCAACGCTTGCATGGTGCTTACACACAAATGGAACATAATCGACAGCATGAAGTAGGTATTACTGTCCGCGGGCGAACACAGAATGAACTCGAAGCTCAGTGGAAGAGTTTTCGGTCACAACCGTCAGAGTTGAGATCAGATCCTCTTCAGAGTCAACACATACAGACAACTATTATTTTAAAGAATGATAAGTCACTATACCGTGGCTGTAACAACATACAAATAACCCGCACTTCTTTCAACGCACCGGCCGTATCCCACCGAGGCGGGGCGGCCCAAAAGGAAAAACGAAAGTTTCTACTTTTAAATTTAGTTATATATACAGAAGAAGGGGTTACTAGCTCCTTGCTCCCGGCATTTTAGTCGCCTCTTACGGAGGAAGAATTCTGTTCCACTTTCCCATGAAGATAAGAAGAAATAAACAAGAACAAGAACTAGTAAGAAAATAGAAGAAAACCCATATATATATATATATATATATATATATATATGCTAGGAATTCGCAAGAGCAGGCGAAATATTCACAAACACTGATCTCTGGCCGACGGAGACTCGAACCTACGAACCTCATGACAAGAGTAGCAGCTCGATCGTACCACACTGGTCCAATACCTGGCATCCAGCTTTCGCTAGACGTATTCCAAGGCAGCCAGCTTCAGGCAGGAAGGCTTACAGCGTTCATCCATCCCCTGCATGCATCGACACAACTAGAGATTTTTACAATGCTAGGAATTCGCAGGGGATGAGATAAAAGCTGTAAGCCTTCCTGCCTGAAAGCTGGCTGCCTTGGAATAACGTCTAGCGAAAGCTGGATGCCAAGGTATTGGACCAGTGTGGTACGGTCGGTAAAGCACTTCGTACCTTGTCATGAGGTTCGTAGGTTCGAGTCTCCGTCGGCCAGAGATCATGTTTGTTTTATATATATATATATATATATATATATATATATATATATATATATATATATATATATATATATATATATATATATATATATATATATATATATACATAGGAGGTACCACCTCTGGAACTGTGTTGGGGACCCTCATCCTCAGAGAAGATTGTAAACTTGCTTCAGGGAAAACTCAAGGTTCTCCCTGAAGCTGTTTGAATATTGTTTTCCCCTACCACCACCTATATTCTATATAGACTTTATTTCAAAAAAGAATTACAGATAGAGAGAAATATTTTTTCATTGCCAATGGTATAAACAATTATATTTTTGAACCAATCCAAACTTATAATCCTCACTCAACCTAACTTAAACTAACTTATTTTTTAGTTGAATTCTACTATGTATATCATAGGTCAGAGTATATTTATTTAATATTAATTAAAATCAATTATATTTATTTTTTTCGTTATTCTCAGTGTGACTTTGTAAATGGTCCAAGTCTGACCGAAACGTCGTGGTAATCTCCTCTCTTCTATGTGCGGGTTATTTGTATTGTTCCAGTCACGGTATTGTGCCTTTTTTTGTTATTTACTACCTGACATCAATAACATACTACTATATAGGAAGCACCTTGTTATGCAGAGCATTTCGGGCAAATTAGGTCAGTTTTGTCCCAGGATGCGACCCACACCAGTCCACTAACACCCAGATACCCATTTTACCCTAATGAGTGAACATGGACAGCAGGTGTCTTATGAAAACACGTCCTAATGTTACCCAGCCGTACCGGAGATTCGAACTCCAGACCTCAGTGTGTGAGCTGAGTGCACTACCGATTGAGTTACGAGACACCTTACCGGGACATAGTTACCGTGATGAGTCTTTTTCCTAACTCCTCAAGGAGCTAAGATGCACTCTTTCCCCATGGGCCAAGGGTTTCTGAGCCTATGGGAACAAACTTATAGTGATGGGCACGTTCACCGTATTTTCTAGACTTTTGGGACTCCCTGAAGGTGGCAGCTGCCCCTCCTTCCTCCCTGGTGTATTGGAGATAGGTAACAGCCAAGGTAGATGCACATGTGTAGTCCCACACCACCTGCTTGCCGTCTGTCCAAGCTTGAAGGGTGATACCATCTGGACGCTTCTGGCTGCCATCAGATCTACATAGTTGGGGTGGCTCCCTTATTGCTGGGCATCCGGCTGTTGTGAGGGTCCTCTTGATGATGTTACTAACCTCTTCATGCCTTGCAATCTTTCCCTAGGATCTACGGCAAACAAGACCATGGTAACCAAATCGGTCTACCGATTCACTACTACAGATATATCTGTGTTCGGTGAGAATAAGGGCGGCAAGGCGAAGGGCAACACCTATGCGGATGGTCAGTGGGTCGAGACGTGTGCCAAACGAGGGATGAGTTAGAGACTTCCAATAGGAAATCCCCCACATGAGGAGCTGTCACTATTAGGAGGCTGGCTGTATCCTTCCTCGACACACTGTGGAACAATGTTGAAGCTATATTCTCCACTACTGGGCCAAGTGAATGTAGTTGTTGGGGAAGGGAGCAGGTCTGGTTTCAGAGCATGTTGAATTATCCCAGAGCCAGAGCCTGGCTCCGTCAATGAACTTTTGGTCATGAACTCCAACATCGTCCCTAAGGTGTTCAGAGATAATCACTGATATAATTTCACTGGATGCCACACATGAGGACAGGAAAGCAGGTAGTGCAATCTGTGATGCCTTGCGGACACCAATACCTCCTAGTCTGACTGGAAGTTTTGCTGGTCCCACTGCCAGTCTCCTAGAGTAAGGTTGAGTACTTCTGTAAAAATATGCCTGAGGATACTCTTGTATTCATGCAGTATAGGGTTATTATCGTATGAGGGTGCACATCTTAGGGAATATGTTAACCTGGGCAGAACAAGCCCTTTGTGAGAAGGTACAAGGCATAGTGTCAAGATTGCCTAATCGTTGTTCCATCCTCCTTAAATCGTACAGATTTTTTTTTGAGAATTGAGTAAATTATATATATATATATATATATATATATATATATATATATATATATATATAGGATAGGGTCCACCTCTGGTGTCAATTGTGGGACCCATTGCCTCGGAGAAGTGGATAAAAAGATTTCAAGGAAGAATATTTAGATTTCTTTCTGAAGCCATTTGAATATTCCACTTCCCTACCACCCCATCTTTTTACAAACTTTATTTCAAGACAAAATACAATGGGGAGTAAACAACATAGATAACAACTCAGAGCTACATGTCAAATACTTCGTCCAACTCCCCGGCAGTGGGCCGCGTGCCCAGAATACTGCAGGCATTTCCCCTCTGGATCGCAACACTGAGTCTCTGAAAGAGGAAGCTGGTCGCCCTGTGGTCCTTGGTTTCTATGATGAGTTTTCCACCCAGCTCCTTGATAAACTTTAGAGCACACTTGCCCCATGCTCCATGGTCTCCGACCCTATTGGGATGAAGTTATAGCAAGAGGAAGGTCTTCATATTTGCGGGTCTTCTGGGTCTCCCTGTGGCTGGCAGCTCCACCCATTTCGGCTAAGGAGTGTGGCAGGTAGGTGTCTGCCAATGTGGCAGCACAGGTGTAGTCCCAAGCAATCTGCTTACCATCCTTCCAGGGTAGCATGGTGGCTCCATCAGGACGCTTTTGACTTCCATCAGACCTCTGCACTTGGGGTTCCCGTTGAGCTGGGCAACGGGCTGTGGCGAGGCTTCTCTTTATGATGTCATTGACCTCCTCATGTCTAGCATACTTCCCTTCTGATGTGTGACACACTAGACCATGAAGTCCGAATTGATCAGCCGTCGCCCTGCCGCAAAAACACCTATGTTCGGTGAGTATGGGGGCGGCTAGGCGAAGAGCAACACCAATCCGAATGGCCTGTGGGTCGAGTCGAGTGCCCAGAGAGGAATTGGGAACAGCAAGAAGGAAATCTCCTGAGTGTGGTGCCTTCACCGCTAGGAGACGAGCTTTGTCCTTTCCTGAAGCGTTGGTGAGCATTGTGTTGGAAATTTTTTCCATGATCGGTTTGTCCCAGTGGAACTGTTTGTGCTCTTTGGGAGGAGCTGGTCTACTGGAGGAGTCTGCCAGGATGTCCCACTGCACTGCTGCTTCAATGAACTTGGGGTCTTGGGCTCCCACCACACCTCTCAAACGTTCAGGGACAATCCTCTTGACTAATCCACAGGAGGCCAAACACGATGACAGAAATGCAGGTAACGCTACCTGCCTTGCTTTGCGCACCCCTATACCTCCCAGTCGCACTGGGAGGGTTGCCTGCTCCCATTGCTGATCCTCTAGTGACAGATTCAGTGCCTTCTTGAAGGTTGATCTCAGGTGTGCGTCATACTCGTCAAGTGTTGGGTTTTCAAAAGAGGGTGCGCACCTCAAGAAGTAAGTGAGTCTTGGCATAGTAAGACACCTTGTGAGGAGATACAGGGCATCATGGGCATCAAGATCACTTATTCTCTCCTCCATTCTTTTCAGGTCATTCACTTTGTCCTTGAGGACAGTGTCGATGGCGTGGGGACCCAGCGGTGCTCCCAGGAGGGTACTGTTGGATGGAGTGATAGTAGTGACTTCTGGGAGGATTGTTTGCACCGCATTGATTATTTCCTGATTTGTTGTGATAATTTCACACTTTGAGGGATTAAGGATGAGTCCTAAGGCTTCTCCCTGTGTCTTCACCCGTTGTAGGTCCTCTAACAAGGACTCCCCAGTACCTGCCAGAGTGCCATCATCCAGGTACCAGATGTTGAGCTCGCTGCATAGGCTGGAAGTTAGTTCTCTTACTGCCAAACAGAAGAGAAGTGGAGCGAGTGGATCACCCTGCTGAACACCCTCAGATGAGGGAATTTCATGTTCCCCCAACAAAAGAGTCGAGGGTTTGCTGTAGCCAGCTGAAATGAAGGGAAAGAGACTGGGGAACCGATCTCGAACGGCTGGCAAGACCACATCTCTCTTCACCATATTAAAGGCATTTCTAAAGTCAAGTTTGACTACTGCCTTGTCTTCTGATAGGTCCCTGATGTAGGCCCTTGCCGCATGAGCTGCGGCTTCACTGCCTTGAGAGACACCAAAGCCCAGTTGGTGTGGCTGGAGTAAACTGGCAGCTTCTAGGCGAATGTTTCTTACTGCTGCTTTGGCAACTAGGCGGCGAAGGGTGTTACCAACAGCAATGGGTCTGATTCCCCCATCCTTCTTCTTCAAAGCGCATAATGAGGCTCCAAAAGAAAGGTTTAATTTCTTCTGGGATTCGCCCAGCCAGGCAGTTGTTGACAAAAGTTGTTAATTCGGTGAGGAGAATTGATGCAGATGCTCCGAGTACTGGATTTACCATCTCTTTGAGGTGTTGTGGTCGAATTCCAGTGTAACCTCCTGCAGATCCTGCTGGAAATGACACTATCGCCTTATAGACTTCTGATTCTGGCAAAATTAATTGTTCAGTGATGGGGTCTCCTTCAGGGTTGTTGTTGATGGCTATGGTGTCCCTTGTGGGATGCTTGTCTCTTAGTGCTTGAGCTGTGGTCTCATCTTTGCGAGCTACAGTGTCGTCACTTGTAATTATTCTGATTGCTCCCACTGTGTTGCCTTCTTCGATTTTTTGCTAACCTGTGCGCAAATTTTCTCGTTTTCAGTGGAGTTTCTCTTGGGTCTACCTCTGTGATTCCTGCGATGGTGGGGCAGAGGACACAATTATCTGTTCTTGGGTAGTTGCGCACTGCCTTGATGACTGAAGTGGTTAGCAGTTTGCCTCGTCTTTCAGGAACTGCAAGACAGACATTGCCAAACAGGAGCAGGTTGCGCCATGCTTTAATGGTGCCTCGGGCTTCTAAATTGGTGGAGCCTCCATTCACCTGCTTAAGAAGGTCTGTGAATTTCCCTGCTGCATATGGACGAGCTGCTTTAGGAATGTGGGAGAGGGTACTGCTAGCAGTGGATTTGAATGCCAGAAGAAGGTTTTCGCAAGAGAGGAGGTTGCCATTGGGATTGACATCTGCCTGTGGAGGCTGTGGGTTGCTCTCTGCTGGGGGCCTATGTGATCCTGCACACCCATTGTGTGCACGAATAAGGCCATCTCTGTTGCGTGCTTGAAACTCTCCACACACCTTTTTTTTTTTCAACAAGTCGGCCGTCTCCCACCGAGGCAGGGTGACCCCAAAAAAAAGAAAATCCCCAAAAAGAAAATACTTTTATCATCATTCAACACTTTCACCACACTCACACATAATCACTGTCTTTGCAGAGGAGCTCAGATACGACAGCTGAGAATAGTCCCTCCCAGCTGTCACTATCCCAGACCCCTCCTTTAAAGTGCAGGCATTGTACTTCCCATTTCCAGGACTCAAGTCCAACTAAATCAATTAACTGGTTTCCCTGAATCCCTTCACAAAATGTTACCCTGCTCACACTCCAACAGATCGTCATATCGTCATGTCCCAAAAACCATTCGTCTCCATTCACTCCTATCTAACACGCTCACACATGAATGCTGGAAGTCCAAGCCCCTCGCTGACAAAACCTCCTTTACCCCCTCCCTCCAACCTTTTCTAGGACGACCCCTACCCCACCTTCCTTCCCCTACAGATTTATACGCTCCAAGTCATTCTACTTTGATCCATTCTCTCTAAATGACCAACCCACCTCAACAACCCCTCTTCAGCCCTCTGACAAATACTTTTAGTAACTCCACACCTTCTCCTAATTTCCACATTCCGAATTTTCTGCATAATATTTACACCACACATTGCCCTTAGACAGGACATCTCCACTGCCTCCAGCCTCCTCCTCGCTGCAGCATTTGCAACCCATGCTTCACACCCATATAAGAGTGTTGGTACGACTATACTTTCGTACATTCCCTTCTTTGCCTCCATGGATAACGTTTTTTGTCTCCACAGATACATCAATGCACCACTCACCTTTTTTCCTTCATCAATGCTATGGTTAACCTCATCCTTCATAAACCCATCCGCTGACACGTCAACTCCCAAATATCTGAAAACATTTACTTCTTCCATAATCCCTCTCTCCAATGTGATATCCAATTTTTCTTTATTTAAATCGTTTGATACCCTCATCACCTTACTCTTATCTATGTTCACTTTCAACTTTCTACATTTACACATTCTCCCAAACTCGTCCACTAACCTTTGCAACTTTTCTTTAGAATCTCCCATAAGCACAGTATCATCAGCAAAAAGTAACTGTGCCAACTCCCATTTTGCATTTAATTCCCCATAATTTAATCCCACCCCTCTCCCCAACACCCTAGCATTTACTTCTTTTACATCCCCATCTATAAATATATTAAACAACCATGGTGACATTACACATCCCTGTCTAAGACCTACTTTTACCGGGAAGTAATCTCCCTCTCTCCTACACACCCTAACCTGAGCTTCACTATCCTCATAAAACTCTTTACAGCCTTCAGTAACTTACTACCTATTCCATACACTTGCAACATTTGCCACATTGCTCCCTATCCACTCTATCATATGCCTTTTCTAAATCCATAAATGCAATGAAAATTTCCCTACCTTTATCTAAATACTGTTTACATATATGCTCCAATGTAAACACTTGATCTACACATACCCTACCAACTCTAAAGCCTCCTTGCCTCTAATTCTTTCAAAAATAGCCCTGCCATACACTTTACCTGGTATACTCAGTAAACCTATTCCCCTATAATTCTTACAATCTATTGTATCCCCCTTCCCTTTATATAAATGAACTATACATGTTCTCTGCCAATCCCTAGGTACCTTCCCCTCTTTCATACATTTATTAAACAAAAAAACCAACCATTCCAACACTATATCCCCGGTGCTTTTAACATTTATGTCATGATCCCGTCAGTTCCAGCTGCTTTACCCCCTTTCATTCTACATAATGCCTCACGCACCTCCCCCACACTCACATCCTGCTCTTCCTCACTCCTAAACGATGTTGTACCTCCCTGGCCAGTACATGAAATTACCGCCTCCCTTTTTTCATCGATATTTAAAAGTTCCTAAAAATATTCCCGCCATCTACCTAATACCTCCAGCTCCCCATCTACTAACTCCCCTACTCTGTTTTTAACTGACAAATCCATTTCTTCCCTAGGCTTTCTTTACTTGTTTATCTCACTCCAAATTTTTTTCTTGTTTTCAGCAAAATTTCTTGACAGAGCCTCTCCCACTCTTTCATCTGCTCTCCTTTTGCACTCTCTCGCCACTCTCTTCACCTTTCTTTTACTCTCCATATACTCTGCTCTTCTATTAACACTTCTGTTTTGTAAAATCCTCTCATAAGCTACCTTTTTCTCTTTTATCACACCCTTTACTTCTTCATTCCACCAATCACTCCTCTTTCCTCCTGCACCAACCCTCCTATAGCCACAAACTTCTGCCCCACATTCTAATACTGCATTTTTAAAACTATACCAACTCTCTTCAACCCCCCCACTACTCAGACCTGCACTAGCCCACCTTTCTTCCAATAGTTGCTTATATCTTATCCTAACTTCCTCCTCCCTTAGTTTATACACTTTACCTCTCTCTTACTTGCTATTGCCATTTTCTTTTGTCCCATCTACCTCTTACTCTAACTGTAGCTACAACT
>WNWK01026393.1:0-27426 GCA_009830355.1 Cherax destructor | reverse complement strand
CTACATGGGAGTTACGTGGAGGAACACCCGCAGTGTGCTGCTACCTTATTCTACATGGGAGTTACGTGGGAGGAACACCCGCAGTGTGCTGCTACCTTATTCTACATGGGAGTTACGTGGGAGGAACACCCGCAGTGTGCTGCTACCTTATTCTACATGGGAGTTACGTGGGAGGAACACCCGCAGTGTGCTGCTACCTTATTCTACATGGGAGTTACGTGGGAGGAACACCCGCAGTGTGCTGCTACCTTATTCTACATGGGAGTTACGTGGGAGGAACACCCGCAGTGTGCTGCTACCTTATTCTACATGGGAGTTACGTGGGAGCAACACCCGTAGTGTGCTGCTACCTTATTCTACATGGGAGTTACGTGGGAGGAACACCCGCAGTGTGCTGCTACCTTATTCTACATGGGAGTTACGTGGGAGGAACACCCGCAGTGTGCTGCTACCTTATTCTACATGGGAGTTACGTGGGAGGAACACCCGCAGTGTGCTGCTACCTTATTCTACATGGGAGTTACGTGGAGGAACACCCGCAGTGTGCTGCTACCTTATTCTACATGGGAGTTACGTGGGAGGAACACCCGCAGTGTGCTGCTACCTTATTCTACATGGGAGTTACGTGGGAGGAACACCCGCAGTGTGCTGCTACCTTATTCTACATGGGAGTTACGTGGGAGGAACACCGCAGTGTGCTGCTACCTTATTCTACATGGGAGTTACGTGGGAGGAACACCCGCAGTGTGCTGCTACCTTATTCTACATGGGAGTTACGTGGAGGAACACCCGCAGTGTGCTGCTACCTTATTCTACATGGGAGTTACGTGGGAGGAACACCCGCAGTGTGCTGCTACCTTATTCTACATGGGAGTTACGTGGGAGCAACACCCGCAGTGTGCTGCTACCTTATTCTACATGGGAGTTACGTGGAGCAACACCCGCAGTGTGCTGCTACCTTATTCTACATGGGAGTTACGTGGGAGCAACACCCGCAGTGTGCTGCTACCTTATTCTACATGGGAGTTACGTGGGAGCAACACCCGCAGTGTGCTGCTACCTTATTCTACATGGGAGTTACGTGGGAGGAACACCCGCAGTGTGCTGCTACCTTATTCTACATGGGAGTTACGTGGGAGCAACACCCGCAGTGTGCTGCTACCTTATTCTACATGGGAGTTACGTGGAGGAACACCCGCAGTGTGCTGCTACCTTATTCTACATGGGAGTTACGTGGAGGAACACCGCAGTGTGCTGCTACCTTATTCTACATGGGAGTTACGTGGGAGCAACACCCGCAGTGTGCTGCTACCTTATTCTACATGGGAGTTACGTGGGAGGAACACCCGCAGTGTGCTGCTACCTTATTCTACATGGGAGTTACGTGGAGGAACACCGAGTGTGCTGCTACCTTATTCTACATGGGATTACGTGGGAGGAACCCCGCAGGTGCTGCTACCTTATTCTAATAGGATTACTGGGAGGAACGTGAGTGGTGTATTACGTGAGTTAGATGGAGAAGAGAGAGTAGTGATAGTGATAGGTGATGAGAAGAGGAGAGTGAGAGTGTGAGTTGAGTGAGAGTGAGTGAGTGAGAGTGAGAGTAGAGTGAAGAGTGAGAGAGGAGGAGTGAGAGAGTGAGAGGTGAGAGAGGAGAGAGTGAGGGGAGTGAGAGGAGTGAGAGAGTGAGGAGGGGGGTGAGAGAGTGAGGAGAGGAGTGAGAGAGTGAGAGAGTGAGAGGAGTAGAGAGAGTGAGAGGAGAGAGTGAGAGGTGAGAGAGTGAGAGAGAGAGGAGAGGAGAGGAGAGAGAGTGGGAGAGAGGAGAGTGGAGAGTGAGTGGAGAGTGAGGAGTGAGAGAGGAGGAGTGGGGTGAGGAGTGGAGTGGAGAGGAGGAGGTGAGAGAGAGTGAGAGGGAGAGTGAGGAGGAGTGAGAGTGAGAGTGAGAGAGAGAGAGAGAGAGGAGGAAGAATTAATAATGGAATAAAAAGGTTAATAAAAAAAGGGAGAGCAAGAGAAAATTGTGGATAAGATGAGACAGGTAAAGAGAGAGTATGGAAGAAGGAAGAAGAATAGGGAGGTAGGAGGCAGGTGAGGAAGTCCGGAATGATAGGAAAACACAAGAAACACCTGACACACGTTACGTCATCTTGGTGAAAGCAAACATTGCTAGAAAAGTAATTATCATGACGCAACTTGTGACGCATTCATCGTGACGTAACTAATGTATGTGAGTTACACCAGCGTAATACCAGCGTAATAACAAAGAAGCATCGCGTTATTCAGGTTCCTCTCATCAAAACTTACCCACTAGACCTACTGGCCCATGTTATCCAGGTCTAACTCACACTCAACCAGTCCACTCGTGTAACACACACACACACACAGGGGCCAGGAGCTATGAATCGACCCCTGCAACCACAATTAGGTGAGTACACACACACACAGGGGCCAGGAGCTATGACTCTACCCCCTGCAACCACATGCATGTCGTAATCATTTCTCCCATGATTCTGTCTTTCTGTGTTGTATGCCTTAGTTATTTTAATATTTCTGTTGATTATGTTTGTTCACAAATAACCCGCAATACAAGAGAGGAGCTACGACGACGTTGCGGTGCGACTTGCACCATTTACAAAGTCACACTAAAAGAGAGGAGCTACGACGACGTTGCGGTGCGACTTGCACCATTTACAAAGTCACACTAAAAGAGAGGAGCTACGACGACGTTGCGGTGCGACTTGCACCATTTACAAAGTCACACTAAAGAGAGGAGCTACGACGACGTTGCGGTGCGACTTGCGCCATTTACAAAGTCACACTAAAAGAGAGGAGCTACGACGACGTTGCGGTGCGACTTGCGCCATTTACAAAGTCACACTAAAAGAGAGGAGCTACGACGACGTTGCGGTGCGACTTGCGCCATTTACAAAGTCACACTAAAAGAGAGGAGCTACGACGACGTTGCGGTGCGACTTGCGCCATTTACAAAGTCACACTAAAAGAGAGGAGCTACGACGACGTTGCGGTGCGACTTGCACCATTTACAAAGTCACACTAAAAGAGAGGAGCTACGACGACGTTGCGGTGCGACTTGCGCCATTTACAAAGTCACACTAAAAGAGAGGAGCTACGACGACGTTGCGGTGCGACTTGCACCATTTACAAAGTCACACTAAAAGAGAGGAGCTACGACGACGTTGCGGTGCGACTTGCGCCATTTACAAAGTCACACTAAAAGAGAGGAGCTACGACGACGTTGCGGTGCGACTTGCGCCATTTACAAAGTCACACTAAAAGAGAGGAGCTACGACGACGTTGCGGTGCGACTTGCACCATTTACAAAGTCACACTAAAAAAAGGAGCTACGACGACGTTGCGGTGCGACTTGCGCCATTTACAAAGTCACACTAAAAGAGAGGAGCTACGACGACGTTGCGGTGCGACTTGCACCATTTACAAAGTCACACTAAAAGAGAGGAGCTACGACGACGTTGCGGTGCGACTTGCGCCATTTACAAAGTCACACTAAAAGAGAGGAGCTACGACGACGTTGCGGTGCGACTTGCACCATTTACAAAGTCACACTAAAAGAGAGGAGCTACGACGACGTTGCGGTGCGACTTGCGCCATTTACAAAGTCACACTAAAAGAGAGGAGCTACGACGACGTTGCGGTGCGACTTGCGCCATTTACAAAGTCACACTAAAAGAGAGGAGCTACGACGACGTTGCGGTGCGACTTGCACCATTTACAAAGTCACACTAAAAGAGAGGAGCTACGACGACGTTGCGGTGCGACTTGCACCATTTACAAAGTCACACTAAAAGAGGGGAGCTACGACGACGTTGCGGTGCGACTTGCGCCATTTACAAAGTCACACTAACACAAATAAGGCAGAGACGTGATTATGTTGGTATAAAGTATATTCACACTACACGGGTGTGTTGGTATGTACTCACCTATTTGTGGTTGCAGGGGTCGAGACTCGGCTCCTGGCCCCGCCTCTTCACTGTTCGCTACTAGGTCCTCTCTATCCCTGGTCCATGAGCTTTATCATACCTCATCTTAAAGCTATGTATGGTTCCTGCCTCCACTACTTCACTTGCCAGACTATTCAACTTCCTGACACCTCTGTGACTAAAGAAATACTTCCTAACATCCCTTTGACTCATCTGAGTGTGTGGGTATGTTAGTTATCATTTTGTCCTAGGCACATGTCGATTAGACACTAGGCCTGTTGTATATGCGTGCGTGTATGCGTGCATGTGTGTGTGTGTGTGTCTGTTATCCAGATCAAGGAATGCAAGTCTTGCTATCTGGCCATTGGGAATAATAAAAATATTGTATATAATTCAGAAATAAAACAAATAAAACAAAGACGAACCGAATGAGAACGGAATGAAGAGATTCAAACCGGCCTACCACATACCGATCTAACCGGTTTGTAACCAGTTAAACTGGCATATGACAAACCGATTTGAGGCGAACCGGTCTTTCAACCGGTTTGAGGCGAACTTGTTTGAGGCGAACCGGTATCTCAACCGGTTTGAGGCGAACTGGTTTGAGGCGAACCGGTTTCTCAACCGGTTTGAGGCGAACTGGTTTGAGGCGAACCGGTTTCTCAACCGGTTTGAGGCGAACCGGCTTCTCAATCGGCGTAATGTGAACCGGCCTCTCAACCGGTTTGAGGCAAACTGGTCTCTCAACCGGTTTCAGACGAAACGGTTTCTCAGCCGGTTAGAGGCGAACCGGTTTCTCAACCGGTTTGTGGAGAACCGGTTTCTCAACCGGTTTGAGGCGAACTGGTTTCTCAACCGGTTTGAGGCGAACCGGTTTGAGACGAACCGGTTTGAGGTGAACCGGTTTCTCAACCGGTTTGAGGCGAACCGGTTTGAGGCGAACCTGTTTATCAACTGGGTTGAGGCGAACCGGTTTGAGACGAACCGGTTTGAGGTGAACCGGTTTCTCAACCGGCCCGAGGCGAACCGGTTTCTCAACCGGCCCGAGGCGAACCGGTCTCTCAACCGGTTTGAGGCGAACCGGTTTGAGGCGAACCGGTTTGAGGCGAACCGGTTTGAGGCGAACCGGTTTGAGGCGAACCGGTGTACATGGGTGCGGGTATGTGTACATGGGTGTGTGGGTATGTGTACGTGGTGTGAGTGAGATGGTAGTAACCACAATGGTACTGGTGGCGCCACAGTGACGCAGGACATGAGGAAGTTGTATCTGTGTTGGTAACTATGTCGACCTCACACTGACAATCCTATAATAATTACTACATCGTAGAGAACCACGATAACGAAACTGACGATAATAATATATACTGGGTACATATTCGCTTCGTCCTTCAAGCAAGAAGAGTACCTCTGTCTTATCACCACCACCCCCCACCATCACCCCACCACCACCACCACCACCACCCCACCACTTCAGCAACCACTACTACACTACACACTAGACAACACTCCTACTTCCTCAAACTCTTGCCTTTTCTTTGCCTGCAGGTAAAAACAGTGTTTCCAAGCATATACAACTACTCAAGAAGACGGATACCGACCTGAAGATGTGTTTATAAGGTATGTATAAATTCGCAGTATAGAAATTAGAAGTCATTGTGAGATTACAAAAGGTATTATTTAGAAGGTAGAGAAGAAGTTGTTCAGGGGAATGGAGTTCTTAGAAAGGGTAGAGCAGAAGAGGATGAAAGTGATGGTAAAATATTGACTCACGGAACAAACACCATTATGATGGTAGACTATTAACACAGAACAAACACTACCAATAGTCTACCACCATGATGGACATGGCATCAAGGTCCTTATCTGCATAACTTGGACTGAATTATTGTTAGCAATATGGTGCCCTTGAAGAACGTATTTTGATGATTTAGTGAGTCTGGTCACAGACCGGGTCACAGACCGGGCCGCGGGGGCGTTGACCCCTGGAATTCTCTCCAGGTAGACTCCAGGTAGTCATTTAGAGTTTTCTGCTTCGAGGAACTAGAGCTGGCTGCCATACTCTCTGGATACAACCTGAGTCCCTCACATTCTCGAGATGTAATATGGTCCCCTGCACGCTTAGTCTTCCCCAATCAATATTTATTATTTTCTCGTTAACAGAGTTATGCGTCTTATATACAAATTTACATAGTAAGAGATGTTATCCTGCCTCAGGTCATGTACAGAATACTAGCTGCTGTTATCCTGCCTCAGGTCATGTACAGAATACTAGCCGCTGTTATCCTGCCTCAGGTCATGTACAGAATACTAGCTGCTGTTATCCTGCCTCAGGTCATGTACAGAATACTAGCCACTGTTATCCTGCCTCAGCTCATGTACAGAATACTAGCTGCTGTTATCGTACCTCAGCTCATGTACAGAATACTAGCCACTGTTATCCTGCCTCAGCTCATGTACAGAATAGTAGCCACTGTTATCCTGCCTCAGCTCATGTACAGAATACTAGCTGCTGTTATCCTGCCTCAGCTCATTTACAGGCTAAGAGCTTGTATCCTGCCTCAGGTCAGTTACAGACATGCTCTGAGGGATACTACTTTCCCCTTCCCCAGAATGCCACGTACAACAGACGAGTAACACCCAGGTACCTAACTGTTGCTAGGTGAACAGAGAGCCCCAATTGTAAGAAAACTTGCACATGCATATCCACCCTTCCTGGACTGAACCCGGATCTTTTCGGTTATGGGCCAATTGAAGAATGGAATCAAGGTGGTACAGGTGACTCGTGGTCTGTAGTGTCTGTCATGCTGTGCTTGACGTATTGTGTGCGTGAGAGACACTGCTGTGTGTGTAGAAAGTGTAAACATCAGTCTCCATTCTTCCCATTTCCTCACACATCCATCAGTCACTTGTAACTCAGTGGCCGGAGCTTTTGGTGCACAAACCAGTCTGTGGTTTGATCCCAAGTCAGTGGGAGAGGTATGGATAATTATCCATTAAAAAGACTTATAAGTCTTCTTACACCTGTTGCACCTGTTCAATTATCTGTAATTAGGTACCTGGATGTTTGTAGACTGTTGTGAGTCCAGATCTGCTGGTAGTTGCATTTTAGTGGCGAACTATTGATGCCAGGGAAGGAGAAAAAACGCCATAAAACAAACTTTTACTGGTACAACGTTTTGCTCTTGCTAGTTTTATCAAAACTTCATAAAGTTCTCACAGAGTGAAGGGTTGTCACAATAAAAGGTTGTTCTTCAACGTTTCTTGTTCTTCAGAACTGCTGAAGTATTCAAACGTTGAGCAAAACGTTTCTGAACAATATCATGTGGATAATGACATTAAATGAAAAAAAAAACATTTCCAAAGCTCTCCTCCTTACACACAAAAAAATCTGAGTGGCCAGCACTACCTCTTAAGATAACTAGTAGGTGGGTAAACTAGCTCTTGGTCTTGTCTTCAGTCTAGTGTATCAACTCAATGAATCAGTAAGATTAAGGATAATTAACAACACTTGGAGTGGTTAGTTTAATATCTTTATTATGCACCCCATACCCATGGTGTGGGCGGTAGTCAAAATATTACAGAGGTATATAATGGGTCCAGAGACTGGACCCCGAAGTTTTGATAGCTGAACAAGTTGCAAAGGTAATGAACTTTATATGTCTATATCTGGTCACAATCATGACCAAGTCGGGCTGTGGTTCGTACGTCAGTTTGCGTGCGGCCAGCAGTAACAGCCTTCTTGATCAGACCCTGATCCACCACGAGGCCTGGTCTCAGACCAGGCCGCGGGGGCGTTGACCCCCGAAACCCTCTCCTGGTAAGTAAGTTTATTCAGGTATACATAAATACAGTTACATAGATTATCATACATAGCAACATATGTGTAGACAACCCTCCAGGATAACCCAAAAAGTCAGACAGAGTGACTTATTTCCATTGAGGTCCATTTAATACCTTAATATTATACACTGTAGGAGATATATGTTATTATAGTATATAGTATATAGTATAGTTATTATAGTATATAGTATACTCCAGGAGGCCTGGTCACAGACCGGGCCGCGGGGGCGTTGACCCCTGGAATTCTCTCCAGGTAGACTCCAGGTACGTTACAAAGGTAATGAACCATCCACACGTCTATAGTGGTTAATGTTTTTATTATTACAGCAACATTTTTGGACACCCTGTATCTGTATGATGTTTTACAAGGTCAAAATAAGACATAGGTGTGTTTAAGGCACCTTCAGGCTGGATGGCTTATACAGCATCGCCAGCAAGTATGGTGAAGGAGAGACACGATGCAGAATAAACTTTTAATGTGACAATAATACTGCATGTTAAGACACGTTAGGTTGGGTAAGAGTCGTCAGGAAACTGGTCAAATGTTTCTTAGTCATAGCATGACCCGCCAACGAAATGTTTGGTCATCTGACCGAGGCTTACCTGTCCACCTCTTTAAAATTAATATATTTTTATTATGTCATATTAACAATGGGAATCAATCAGGTTTGATACAAGGAAGGATAACGGTAGCAGAGAATCACAGTAGCACAAGAAGCATCAGATCTGCTGGAAAGATTCAAGTATTTCGCAGTTGTTGTAATGACCTCAGAAACTTACAAGACACAAGTGTCAACATATGAAAGTTCTCGGATATTTCGTTACTATTATTCTTTCATTGTAACATTTATTTTCTCTGGGGTATCTACCTGGAGTCTACCTGGAGAGAATTCCAGGGGTCAACGCCCCCGCGGCCCGGTCCGTGACCAGGCCTCCTGTTGGACCAGAGCCTGATCAACCAGGCTGTTACTGATGGCCACACGCAGTCCAACGTACGAACCACAACCTGGCTGGTCAGGTACCGACTTTAGGTGCCTGTCCAGTGCCTGCTTGAAGACAGCCAGGGGTTTGTTGGTAATCCCCCTGATGTATGCTGGGAGGCAGTTGAACAATCTTGGGCCCCTGACACTTATTGTGTTGTCCCTCAACGTGCTAGTGGCACCCCTGCTCTTCATTGGGGGGATGTTACATCGCCTGCCGAGTCTTTTGCTTTTGTAGGGAGTGATTTTTGTGTGCAAGTTTGGTACTAAGCCCTCGAGAATTTTCCATGTGTATATAATAATGTATCTCTCCCGCCTGCGTTCTAGAGAGTACAGGTTTAGGAACTTCAAGCGTTCCCAGTAGTTGAGGTGGTTTATCGCAGTTATGCGTGCCGTGAAGGTTCTCTGCACATTTTCAAGGTCAGCAATTTCACCCGCCTTGAAAGGTGCAGTTAGTGTGCAGCAATATTCCAGCCTAGATAGAACAAGCGATCTGTAAAGCATAGACACATAGACGCATAGACACATTTACCTGTACTTCACCTGTGACTTACATTCCCCATTACATAAACTGTGTTTTTTCTTATTTTCTTGCATCAGAGTGACTAGGGTCCCAAGAACGAAATGCATCCATTGAAAATGTCTTAATATATAAGATAAAGATGATAGTTTATACAGGTTGGTTACAGCTTTGGAAAAGCGTTGTATTATATATACTACAGAGTGGGTGGAAACGTTGGGTATGTTACCTTACGTGTGTGTGTACTCACATAGTTGTGGTTGCAGGGGTCGAGTCATAGCTCCAGGCCCCGCCTCTTCACTGGCCGCTACTGGGTCTCTCTCCCTGCGCCATGAGCTTTATCATACCTCTTCTTAAAGCTGTGTATGGAACCTGCCTCCACTACATCGCTTCCCAAGCTATTCCACTTCCCGACCACTCTGTGACTGAAGAAATACTTCCTAACATCCCTGTGATTCATCTGAGTCTTCAACTTCCAACTGTGTCCCCTTGTTGCTGTGTCCCATCTTTGGAACATTCTGTCTCTGTCAACCTTGTCAATTCCTCTCAGTATTTTATATGTCGTTATCATGTTCCCCCTATCTCTCCTGTCCTCCAGTGTCGTCAGGTCGATTTCCCTTAACCTCTCCTCGTAGGACATACCCCTTAGCTCCGGGACTAGTCTTGTTGCAAACCTTTGCACTTTCTCTAGCTTCTTTACGTGCTTGGATAAATGTGGGTTCCAAACTGGTGTTGCATACTCCAGTATGGGCCTAACGTACACAGTGTACAGGGTCCTGAACGTGTGTGTGTGTGTGTGTGTGTGTGTTTGTGTGTGACCCAACAATTATTATTTGCACCAAGAACTCATTACAGTTGTGACAGGGTGTAGACTAGTAAATTGCTCATTAATTTATAATTTGTTCATGATTGTAACCATGTATAAACGTAAGTAAGTAAATTTACTTACTTATATGATTCATTACCTTTGTAACTTGTGAGTTCATTACCTTTGTAACTTGCTCAGCTATCAAAACTTTGGGGCCCAGTCCCTGGACCCATTATGTACCTCTGTAATCTTTTGACTACCGCCCACAAGATGGGTATGGGGTGCATAATAAAGATATTAAACTAAACACCTGCTGCCCCTGTTCACCTAGCAGTAAGTAGGTACCTGGGTGTTTGTCGACTGTTGTGCGTAGGATAACAGCTCAACTTGTAAAATTGATTTGCGTTAAAAAACAAAAACAAAAAAATCCATTGTAATGCAAAGCATTTCGGACTGTAACGAGACTTTGTCGTCAATACAAAGAAAGGCTGAGAGCACTTAGAGTTGTGGCAGGGTTTCACCCCAGGTATGGTGCTAATGTTAAAATTGTGAAAATGATGTATCTTGCTTATATTAGATCATTGGTTGATTATGCTGCGCCACTACTTGCTCTTGTGTCTGACTGGAAACTTGGAGGGCTGGAAAAACTGCAGAACGAAGCAATGAGAATCATTTTAGGATGCCCTCGTACTGCCAAAATTTTAAATATGCAGAAAGAACTTGATATTCTAGCATCAGAGATCGTGTTACTGAAAGAAATATCCTAATTGGGGTTAATATGCTCAGGCAAGCCCATTCAAACCCTGCACAGAAGCCCTCCAAACTTTCCTCAGCACTGGTGAACATCCCTCCAGATGGATCGAAAAAAACTGGAACCGACCTCCGCATGAATCAGATACATGATCTGTGGCAAGTAAGGCAACAGCGGCACTTCTCCGCTCCATGGAATATTACCCCATTCCAAACTACCATCCCTCCATTTCCCCCCAAACTACTTCTTAAATCAAAACCAAAGCTTCGCCTTGAAGCCAAACATGATGCCTTAAGCTGTATTGATAATTTAGCCAAACAGCACACTCTCTCACAAATTATTTACGTTGATGGTTCTGTTCACCAATCCACTGGTGCAACTGGTAGTGCTGCTGTTGTCATACAGAGTGATGGCTCTCTTAAAGAAATTGGAGCACGCATCAATAACTGGGCCTCTACCCTTCAGACAGAACTGTTTGCCATACTCCTTGCACTCAAATGCGTCCATGTATCTAAGGTTGACTTTCTAATTGTAACTGATTCTCTGTCATCCATAAATGCTCTCAACTCATCAAGTATAACTTGTAGCATGCTTGTGTCAGAAGCCAGACACAGGTATGGTAGGATTGTGGATAGTAGAGTCGGAGTGCACATGCTGTGGATTCCATCTCACATTGGTCTTCAGATGCATGATAGAACTGATAAATTGGCTAAGTTTTATGCTTTCAAAGAGGGGGTAGATTACAATCTTGGCTTGTCAGTTATCAGTTTGAGAACAATAATACGAAAAGAACTTCAACTGAATTTTATTGACTTAAGACTCAGGGAGATTGACACCAGTCAGTCCATCTATCATCATTCTATCATGCAGGAGGAGCCACATGTCTATGGTGCATCCAACAAAATAAGCAGACTCCCTGATGTCACTACCGCCCGCCTCCGGCTGGGTTACAAGTATCTTTGGCAGGTTAAATCACCACCACCAGATGTAGACCAAACAAAATGTAAACTTTGCCAGTTGGATTATTGTCACACCCTGCGTCATTATGTACTGGAGTGCGATAAAATTAATGAATTCAGAGACAACTCACTCAGAAATATTCAAGATATG
Organism: Cherax destructor; assembly: GCA_009830355.1. Taxonomy (NCBI): domain Eukaryota; kingdom Metazoa; phylum Arthropoda; class Malacostraca; order Decapoda; family Parastacidae; genus Cherax; species Cherax destructor. Next base: position 15,458 of record WNWK01026393.1, on the reverse strand, counting down.
TCAAAGTATTTTATCCACAGTGGTATATTACAGACCATTCTGGAAAAATACCCTGACTTTGCTTCCTGTAAATAAAGCATTGCCACGTGTGTGTGTGTGTGTGTGTGTGTGTGTGTGTGTGTATGTGTGTACTCACCTAATTGTGGTTGCATGGGTCGAGACTCAGCTCCTGGCCCCGCCTCTTCGCTGTCCGCTACTGAGCTTTATCATACCTTGTCTTAAAACTATGTATGGTTCCTGCCTCCACTGTATCGTTCGCTAGACTATTCCACTTCCTAACTACTCTATGGCTGAAGAAGTGCTTCCTAACATCCCTTTGACTCATCTGAGTCTTCAGCTTCCAGTTGTGTCCCCTTGTTTCTGTATTCCCTCTCTGGAACATCCTGTCACTATCTACCTTGTCTATTCCCTGCAGTATTTTGTATGTCGTTATCATGTCTTCTCTAACCCTTCTGTCCTCCAGTGTTGTTAGTCCTATTTCCCTCGACCTTTCTTCATATGGCATTCCCCTGAGCTGTGGAACTAGCCTTGTCGCAAACCTTTGCACTTTCTCTAATTTCTTGACGTGCTTGACCAGGTGTGGGTTCCAGAATGGTGCTGCATACTCTAGTATGGGCCTGACGTACACGGTGTACAGTGTCTTGAACGATTCCTTGTTAAGGTAACGGAACGCTAATCTTAGGTTTGCCAGTCGCCCATATGCTGCCGCGGTTATCTGGTTGATCTGTGTCTCCGGAGACGTGCTTGGCGTTTTACTCACCCCAAGATCTTTCTCCTTTGATGAGGTTTGTAGCCTTTGTCCACCTAGCCTGTACTCTGTCAGCGGTCTTCTTTGCCCTTCTCCGATCCTCATGACTTTGCATTTGGTGGGGTTAAATTCGAGAAGCCAGTTGCTAGACCAGATGTCAAGCTTGTCCAGGTCTCTTTGAAGTCCTGCTTGGTCTTCCTCCGATGTGATTTTCCTCATTAATTTCACATCATCTGCGAACAGAGACACTTCTTAGTCTATCCCGTCCGTCATGTCATTCACATATACCAAGAATAGCACTGGTCCTAGGACTGACCCCTGCGGTACACCGCTCGTCACCGGCGCCCACTGTGATACCTCATCACGCACCATGACCAACGGTTGCCTCCCTGTGAGGTATTCCCTGATCCATTCCAGTGCCCTTCCTGTTATACACGCTTGGTCTTCCAACTTCTTTACTAATCTCATATGAGGAACTGTGTCGAAGGCCTTCCTGCAGTCCAGGAAAATGCAGTCAACCCACTCTTCTCTCTCTTGCCTTACCTCTGTTACTTTATCATAGTGTGTGTGTGTGTGGGTGTGTATGTATGTGTATTGATTACCATTTTGTCCTATGCACATGTCGATTGAAAACTGGGCCTGTTGTATGTGCGCGCGCGTGTGTGTGCATGTATATGTGTGTGTGTATGTGTAATTTGTTCATGATTGTAACTATATATGATGTGATTATGATTCATTACCTTTGTAACTTGTCATGAGTGTGACCAGCTTTTCCTGGAGCTCATTACCTTTGTAACTTGTCATAATTGTGACCAAATCTAGTTCATTACCGCTGTAACTTGTTCAGCTATCAAAACTTTGGAGTCCAGTCAATGGACCAATTATGTACCTCTGTAATCTTTTGACTACCGCCCACAGGATGGGTATGGGGTGCATAATAAACATATTAAACTAAAAGACAATTGTGTCCTTTCATTCATGAACATTGGTGTGGAAGTCTGTTGATTTAATCTTCCATTTTTCAGACTCAAGAAGGTGGTGGAGGAGGTCCATGTTGTCTTGTTTGTTCTTCTACTGTGACCTGTGTGTTTTACTGCTGAAGGAAGAGGAAGAGTGAGCAGAGTTCAAGAGGCGCTATGGCTGATCTGCTTTCCGCTGACCTTCTCTCTCAGGTAAGTTACTTTTCATGTACCTGTGTTAGTAACAGGTGTAAGAAGAGGTACGATAAGGCTCTTGGAGCTGGGAGAGCAGACCTAGTAGTAACCAGCGAAGAGGGGCCAGGAGCTGTGAATCGACCCCTGCAACCACATACAGGCAGTGACCATATAGGTGAGTACACACACGCCTACTGGAAACGCAGAAAATTTATATGATAAACTAATTGCAGATGGCGGAACTCCACGAGCATAGCTCTGCCCTTGTAACTATAAATAAATTATCACCCATAAGGTAAGGACACATACAAATATTACAGTAATATATCAATTGTCTCTCTTTAATCATCCTTGCCTCAACAGTACCGAAGAGACGGGTGTGTGTGTGTGCCTGGCTTCTTAACAGAGGAGGAAGCAGATGGTCTGAGGGAAGCTTGCAAACGCCTGGTGGAGGCTATGGACCCATCACTCCACACACCTACCATATTTTCCACCACCAATCATAACCAGGTATGGGTACTGAGCCATATATGTACTGCACTGAGTCAAGTGCAGTATAGAGAACGAGAGCAGGTGTGCACAACTGTAGGTCTATATAGAGGTGCTTTAGTTATAGCTAATTTGACAGCCTTATCATATGTACCCTATACTCATCCTGTGAGCTTTAGTCAAAAAATTACGGCAGCTCATAATGGGTCCAAGGACTGGGTCCCAACATTTTTGTCAGCTAAGCAATTTATTGAGGTAAAGACGTTCAAGCTCTCATGGAAAGTCTTACACAGGATTTTGTGGAATTACAAATGAGTCGTATAACACATATATGTTGTCTGTGTGTGAAAATGTAATAGAGGAAGCAAGTGTCGTCTTGCTTGAGGTATATAGAACCAATGACAGTTTACGCAGTATTGAGCCCTAAAAAGTGGTCGTCTTGGAATCCAAACTCACATATAACCCAGTAATACTGCTCACAATCCATGGATCTGCTATTAAAGTTCATATTTCAGAGTCAGTTTAGCAGTTCCACAGTTCTGGGAGAGTGTAAAATTACTGTAAGTGAATCTCAGTTCTGCAAATCAACCCATGATCAATATATTATACAATTTCCATTAGCAGTTTAGATGTTAATATTTAACAAATTTTAAATGTGATCTAACAAAACATCCATTAGTTTATTTTACAATGTTATGGTCTATTGTGTGTCACACATGGGAGAATAACTTGTCTCCTTAAAATCAGTCTATTAGTTTCTTTGTAATAAATAGGAGACTAACCACCTTGAAAATCAGTTTCCATGGTGCTGCTGGAACGATACCAACCAATACTAATATATGAATATAAAGTTCTGGCTTACTATGTGCTTCACCTGAGCTTTTCATGCAATAACATGATAATGCCTCTGCCGATATGCTTCAAACTTTTAGTACCAGTGTATCTCAAGGGAAACGTCAGTTTGTTACTGGAGTGTGTACAGTAGTAACTAACTGTACCATAAAAAAATTAAAGGTATTTTTTTCAGTGCTGATGCACTTTCCTTAAAGAAAAATTCGCTATGTTTTTGGGTGGACCTCTTTGAAGGGTTGAGTCATAGCTCTTGGGTCTCTTCATGGAGTTTGCTGCTGCTCTGTCTCGAGGGGTTGGAGGTTCAATTTCGATTCTACTTGCTGGGGTTGAGGTAGAAGAGGCTGAGGTTATGGGATACAGGTATACTTTTCTTGGATGGCGCAACGACCGAATTAAAACTATACAGTACTATTACATTCTTGGAAAAGCGCAAAACACGTAAGGTTATTACAGCTGCTTGGGAATGGGACCCCTCAATGGAGGTTCCTTGGTGCTGGTGAGGGGCTCTTGATCTAGGGAATTGGATCTGCACTCCAGTTCCCTGAATGCCTCCCCCCATGCTCTGTATAATCCCTACGAGTTTAGCGCTCCCCATGGTAATAATTACTGGGAATGTGAGGTAATAAGGGATGACCCAAGACGGTCATTCATTCTACTTGTTTCATACTTGACAGGCTCGTAGTTCATACTTCTTGGAGAGTGGAGACAAAGTGCACTTCTTCTTCGAACAAGAGGCACTCGACAACAACAATGAACTTAAAGTAAGCAATTTTCTTGTTTTTAAGTCTCTCTCTCTTAACCTTTTTTTTATTTCCTTGTTTTATCAATGCAAGATGAACCACATATCTAGAGCAAATTCAATAAAATCAGTAGACTCGGATATCAGTAGTTCCCAGCTTCAATATGTACCTCTGGCAGTTTGTACCACCAGCTTCCACCATTCTTTATTTTAAGGGCACCAGTAATTGTATCAGTTATATTTATATAAATTTTAGTATATTCATATTTGATATTTTCTGTAATTTAACTCACCACATTTAAATTTTATTTAATCTGGGAGAAATGCTAAATCCTTAGGGGTCATAAAGCATCTGGGAAATGGGAGGCATTTAGGTTTGATTCAAGGGAGATAAGATCAGTTCTTTTGGATCAAGGCCCTTCCTCACCGACATCAAGGCACCTCCCTAAAGGGGACCACATTTAAAGAAAAAAAATTTCAAAGTAGTATAATATAACTTGGGAAGTTCCATCTAAAATGAGCATTATCATATATTCAACAATACCAGAGTCATTCAAGGTGGCAGAGAGTGAGGGAGGTGAATTATATGAAAGTTGTAGATCTTACATGAGGGGACCATAAGAAGTTTACCTGGAGAGAGTTCCAGGGGTCAACGCCCCTGCGGCCCGGTCTGTGACCAGGCCTCATGTTGGATCAGAGCCTGATCAACCAGGCTGTTACTGCTGACCGCACGCAGTCCAACGTACTAACCACAGCCTGGCTGGTCAGGCACTGACTTTAGGTGCCTATCCAGTGCCTGCTTGAAGACAGCCAGGGGTCTATTGGTAATCCCCCTTATGTATGCTGGGAGGCAGTTGAACAGTCTTGGGCCCCTGATACTTATTGTGTTGTCTCTCAACGTGCTAGTGGCACCCCTGTTTTTCATTGGGAGGATGTTACATCGCCTGCCGAGTCTTTTGCTTTCGTAGGGAGTGACTCTTGTGTGCAAGTTTGGTACTAATCCCTCTAGTAATTATTATTATAATAAAAAATAAGCGCTAAACCCACAAGGGTCATACAGTGCTGCAGATAAGAAGTGAATTGCAATAAGTTAATTTAATAAGAACAGGCCTTTTTATAATATTCATTGGGGTAGTGTTAAACAAATAGGGGTTATACAGTTCCTGGGGAATGGGAGTTAAGCAGATTTGATCCAAGGAAAGAAAAGGTAGCTCCAGTTCCTTGGATCAAGAAGTCTTTACCAGCATATAGGCAACCCCTTGTAGGATATGTATACTTATGGTAGCAGTAATGGTATACAATATCAAGGTGATGAATAAGACACATGTTCAACACCCGGGTATCTTTATTCTGAGGATATTTCACCAACCAGTAGCTTACAATCTCTACTGATAAAGCAACAGGTTGGCAAAACGTCTTCAGAATAAATATACCCAGGTGTTATTATTATTATTCTTAAAATCAAAACTAAGTGCTAAACCATCACATATTTAAAGATTATTATCATTGTTATAACACAGCACTAAACCCATAAGGGTCAAATTATTATGGGGTGCACTAAACCCATAGGAATTATGTAGCACCCTAGGGGGGGAATGGAAGACATTCAGACTTAATTCGAGCACAGATCCAATTCCCTAGATCAAAAGCCCCTCACCAACATCAAGGAACCTTCCTTGAGAGGTAAGGGTTATACAGCGACGTATTTAAGCAACTCGGTGGAAATAAGTCACACTAACTTTATTGTATTATCCTTGTCTAAATATACATAATGTATCACAGATATTTACCTACAACATCTATTTACTTTCAGAACCATTGCATAAATTTATACCACTGCAAAAATCATTTGTCAGTTTCTGCAGTTAAAACTTATTTTTGCTGTTATCTGCTCCTGCAGGTTGACAAGCACTTGGCACTCAACAAGATTGGTCATGCCCTCCACTGGCTAGTGCCAGAGTTTAAGAACGTGTCCTTCTCTACCAAGATGAAGAAAGTGGCCCAGCAGCTTGGCTTTATTTCCCCAGCTGTAGTGCAGTCTATGTACATCTTCAAGCAACCAGGCATTGGAGGAGAAGGTCAAAAAAACTTTGCTCTATTTAACAAAAAATTAATGCATTTCTGTATAGTTGTGTTTGATGAAGAGAGGGAGGGAGACAAGGAAGGGAACTTCTAATTTCTTGCACTGAGTCCTGCACCAGCATCAAGGTACCACTTCCCTTAACTTGAATGATAAGTAATGATCAACTGACTGTTTTTTAGCACTCCAGGCTATATTGATGAATAGTGAATGATGATGAAAGTTTTTCTTTTTCGGGCCACCCTGCCTTGGTTGGGAATCGGCCGATGAGTTAATAAAAAAAAATATGCAATACTTTCAAGGTTGACATGTCCAGTATCACTATTATTTTCACAGGTAAGTGTAAATCAATAAAGGGTTGCATACCGAGAATGGGAGGTAAAAGACCCCAATGGAAATAAGTCACTCTGTCTGACTTTTTTTGGGTTATCCTAGGTTCTCTACACATATGCTGCTATGTATGATAATGTATGTAAATGTATTTGTGTATACCTGAATAAACTTACTTACTTACTTACTAATTAGGTTCGATCCAAGAAAGGGGAGGATAAGTCTTTTTCCTTGGATTAAGAATTCCTAACTAGCATCAAACCACCATCCTTGAGTGGCGGTCTATAATTATTACATTCACAAAAAAAATTGCTGAAGCTATGAAGGTCATTCAGCTGTTGCCCTTTATCCTAATTTTTTTGCCTGCTTAATCTATAGACAGTATTATTATTTCCATGATATACATTTCTGATTTTCTGTAGTTTTGTTATATAATGTAAGGTATATTTTGTTCCAACAGTCACCCCTCACAAGGACTCCACTTTCCTGTCAACGGAGCCACAGAGCTGCATTGGCTTCTGGTTTGCCCTGGAAGATGTCACATTAGAGAATGGCTGCCTTTGGTTCAGTCCTGGATCACACAAGAATCCTACCAATCGCAGGTCAGCTCTGTTATTTATAAGGAAGCATTAAACCCTATGATGCATACACCACCTGAGGAATAGTGATACAGTAGTCAGGTTTGATCCACAGAAGAGGAGGGTAGCTCCATTTTTTTTAGATACAGAACCCTTCAGTAGCAACAAGGCATTCCTGTCGAAGGGCTACATGGCAGGAGTGAAAAAGATGAGGGTTGAGAGTAAGGGAGGATGGAAGTGCTGAGGGTAGAACATCAACTGAAATAGTTGTGTAAGATGCAAATTTAGGCTCCAATCTAAAGAGCATTACACAACCAATCAAATTATGTAAACATGCTTGATTTTAACTACTGCTGCTTTTAAACATACAGTGGACCCGAGTTACGAGCATAATTCATTCCAGAAGGCTGCTCAAGTGCCCTTACCGAACGAATTTTCTCCCTTAAGGAATAATGTCAAGTAGGTTAGTCCATTTCAGACCCCCAAAAATACACTTACAAAAGCACTTAGAATATTACACTTACATAATTGTACAATTTCCGAGGTACTCATAACTTGGGGGTCCACTGTACCTATTTCCAACCAATGAAGAATGATCATGCCAAGGAAACATATTCAGCATCATTTACTCCTTAGCTACCTTTCCAATAGTGCATTGATATCACATTTCCAGAATTATTTTTTATGGTATAACCTTTATAATACCCATGGTGCAGTGATACAGTAAAATGACACCTGACATTCAGGAGCATAGGTTGGTAGGTAAGACACAGGCAACAGTTAAGCAACTTTATTCCGAATAAAGTTGTCTAACTGTTGCCTGTGTGTCTTACCTACCAAGGGAAGGCATGGGGCAGCAAAACATGGCGCCTATATATAGGATCAGCTATTACAGAACAATTATTTAGAAGCGATATAGACTTATGTAACAGTATCTGTCTCTCTGATGAGAGGCAGCCAAACAACAAGTGTTGTTGTTTGGACAAGTATAGTTTTGTAGTAAAATAAAAGAGGAGCAAATGCTCCCTCTTGCTGCAATTATTTATGTTAAAGTACCCTAAATATTTCCTGATTTTTTTCCATAGGTTCATCCGAAACCCTGATAAGACAGGTGACCTGACATGCTTCACTTCTCCTCCTGATCCTGATGACCCAAACAAGTACATCCCCATCCCTGTCCCAAAAGGTTATGTCTGAAATTAATCATAGTATACAGTATTAATAATCTTATGTTTATCAATGACTAACACCAAGCAAATTACTTATAATTTTTTTTATAAGTTAATTCATCAGGCACTGTGTGGATCATACAGGAATTGAAAAGTTTCAGTTTCTTGAACTAAGAGCCACTCACCAGTATCTTCCTTGAAGGAAACTAATTTATATAGAAGCTTGATTCATAATTTTGGGTCACCCTGCCTCAGTGGGAGACGGCCGATGTGTTAAAAAAAAATCACCCTTTGCTGAGAAATTAAAGGCAGGAGCTTTTAAGTGTTTACTATAATGTATAAAATAATAATCTAAATGGACTATAGTATTATTATAATCAAAGAATAGTGCTAAACCTATAGGGATCACACACCACATGAGTAATGGAAGGAAAATAAGTTTGATCCCAAAAAGGGAAGGATGGCTTCAATTTCTGGGATCAAGAGCTCTACAACATCAAGGCACCCCTGTTGAAGGATGTAGCTCTGTAATTAAAGTCATTAGCAGCATAAATACTCTCCTACTTCTACACAATAGTTTTACTAATTATGTGTCTATTCTTAAATTACATAATAATAATCATATCAGGTTAAGTGCTAAACCTGAAGGGGTCATACAGCTTTAATTACTTAAAATACCCCCAGCAGAATGAAAGAAGGCCACTTTAAAACATTTAGTCATAATGCTGCTAAAGATAATTGGAAGATATCAACACTTATGCAATGGAAATAAAATGAAAAAATATCCCTTGCATCTACTCAAGTCACTTGATTTTAGTTACAGTTGCTACATACACTGTCATGCACTACTGATAATCCACCATATTTGGATGAATTGCCTTGCTTGTTATAGCACAGCAACTTTATTTCAGGCATCTTCTTAGTGTCCTGAAATGCTCTTTCATTATAATAATAATAATAATACTTTATTGAGACATGGTACAATGATACATGCTAGACAAGATACATAGGTATTAATGAGATGTACATGCCAAAAGCCCCTAATATGCTGTGCATTGCGGGCATGCCCTCGTCTTTGATGATCCCAATTTTAATTCAGATTATCTAAATTATTTTTCTTCATTTTATTATTATTATTACTTACCATAGTATTTTCCACCTGGAGGTGGGATTGACATACTCTGAATGCCAATTGAACTCTGATATCAACATGTTTTTGGAAAGACAACAATTGAATGAATGACAGTGAATATTTCTTTTTCTTTGGGGGAGGGGGGGTCACCTTACCTCGGAGGGAAACAGCAGGTGTGGTAAAAAATTATTATTGATACTATATTCATAAGTGCTAAGCATATTTTCTGATTCCTTTATAGACACTGATGTCAAATACAGTGGTACCTCTACTTACGAGCAGCTTAAAACTCGAACAATTATGGAAGTGTATTTTTGGGGGTCTGAAATGGATTAACCTAATTTTCATTATTTCTTATGGGAAAAAAATCCTTCGGTATCGGCACCTGAATAGCCGACTGGAACGAATTTTGCTCGTAAGTAGAGGTACCACTGCCACTGTCCTTTCCTATACATTACCTCTTGTTTTCCTCAACCATTCATCTTGGCCCTACTATGTAGTACTGAATAACACACATGAGTTTAGCATTTTCAGGAATATACTGTAATAATAAATGCACTATGCATGCCATAAACTGTATACTGTATTTGTTTGTGCAGGTACACTAGTGCTCATTGACGGTCAGGTGGATCACAAGAGTGAGAAAAATACTTCCTCAAAATCACGACAAATTTATACCTTCCATGTAATTGAGCGCCATAACACAACTTGGGATCCACGCAATTGGCTGCAGCCCACACCAGAGATGCCCTTCACTGGACTTTTTGAAAATAATCCCTAAAATGCTCTCCCTTATCTGTTTAACCTAGTTTACAATTACAAAGGTAAAAATAAAATATACAGTTATACAGATGGAAAGAATGATGATTTTATTTCCAGTGTTACAAAGCAGTTTTAAGTAAGAGCATATCTGAATATGATATAATGTAGTACATATATCAAAATGAAGTTTCAAGGTTGACATACAGAGAGTTCCTAATTCATGAACAAGGAGTATACTTATGGTTTTAACTTACAAATTTTAAACATTACACAAATAACCCGCACTTAGAAGACAAAAAATTACGATGACATTTCGGTCCAACTTCGACCATTGACAAGTCAAACCAAAACGTTACCTGGAGAATACCTTGAGGGGGTTTGGGTTTTTTTTTTTCAACACCCTCACGATGTCATAAGTTTGTCTCTTAACCCTTTCAGGGTCCAAGGGGGGTCTCCAAAACTCGTTCTCAGGGTCCAAGAATTTAAAAAAAAAAAAAAAAAAAAAAAAAATTCTTATGAAATGATAGAGAAACTTTTTCCGATCATAACGCCACAAAAATTATGAAATTTGATCGAAAACTAACGGAATTATGCTTTCGCGAAGTTATCGGTATGGATGACATTTATCGGCGATTTCGCCCACTTTGAGCCCTATTTTCGGCAAATTCCAATGTTTCAGTCTACTAAAATTATAGCTATTTCGCTAGAACTCCATTTCTTCTATCGATTGAGTACAAGAAACTGCCTATTTACCAATTACAACTACCCAAAATAGTGGTCAGAAAATGGCAATTTTGCCAATTTCACACAAATTTCAAACGATGCCAATTTCAAAATAGGGTCCAGAATAAACAAGGCAGACATTCCTGGCACTAAAATAACATCTCTGTTCATTAGTCACGTTTCCAGGCCCCTCTTACATTACTTTTGCTTATCATTTTGAATTTTTATTCTCACAAAAAAATAGAAGATTTACTGTTATGTATACAACTGCATCATTGTAAAAATGATATAAACAATATCAGAGCACTTGTGCATGAATATTAGACTCGCCAGTTGATATGCATTGGACGCATGGTGTGATTTGTTTACTCTTGAACATCGTCAAAAATCGAACATTTTCGCTACTTTGAGCTCAATTTCAAGGTACTTGTCATTGTCAAACTAATCAAAATCATCTCTATTTCTGTAATATATCTTCCATTCTATCAAATGAGACCAAGAAAACCAAAAATACGGTCTGAGTTTTTTTTTTCCTCATTATGCACTGTGTTGTCAGGAATTTTTTTATACTGCGCACACTGACCGCACAGACCCATTCTATCACATCTAGGCCTAACAGCCTGTTTCTGCTTGATTTAAGGGCGCTAGAATTTAGGCGTACTAGTACGTCAATAACCCTGAAAGGGTTAAGTATGGGTTATTTGAGCACTGTTCCAGTCACAATATTGTGACTATTCTTCATGTTTGGAACATATTTTCAAACAGAAAACAATAGTATAAAGGATAGTTATGATTCACACATGTTATTACTTGCAGATTTTCAAAGACTGAATTGATTTCTAGGTGCCCCATTCTTCAGTGTGAATGTTGATAACGTTGGTATTTGTAAGATGGGGACTTCTCTGTGTACTTGCGGTGTTCATCTTCCAGTTCTCCCTGCTACTATGCAAAATCTTGTGATGCTTCTAAAATTTCATTCATGTAGGTTTCTGTAGAGAGAATGTCAGTGTGACAGTTTTCAAGAAAATACAATACAGTATTTTTATTTAACCTTTAACATATATTTACAGTGATCCAAGAAATCTCAACACACTCTTCCTAAGAATCATTACTTGCAATTATTCACTTAATGTAAAGAATTAATGTACGTATTCTTAAAGTCTACTATTCCAAGTGAAATGGCGTATATATTGACTAAAAACCAAGCAAGCCTAAAAATAGTGAATATTTCATCTATCTACCATAAACTGGTAGCAACTACATTATATATTTAGCATTAAATTTACTATGATTGGTAAAAGTTAAACGCAGTTCATGTGTTATTTACTGCTCTAAATGTATGACATAAAAGTCAATATTTGATATCCAATTATTTTCTGGATAATTGGATATCAAAAGTAATATGTACAGTGCACTACAGTTGCTACAGAAGGTACAAATCATACAAAAGATTAAAATGTAAATTTCCTGCCAGCTGGAGAAGATACAGAGCATAATGTACACATTGTAACCTAACTAATGATGTAATATGCAAATGTACACATGGTAGCCCTATCTTGGTACTAAATATATTATTGTCATGTACTCACTGTTTTCCTCAATCTTGTTTGGGTCAGTTACAATGCAGTTTTTAATGGTACATTTCTTCTCCACATTAGCAGCAATCAAACTGTTTTCTATTACACATCTGAAAATTAATTGTTGTCATTCTATGAGAAGGCAGAGAGTTTGAGAAGAAATGGTCTAACTTGGTGTTAACACCAAGTTAGACTTGCACACTTGAAGCAAAATTTAAGAGATAATAATACTGTACAAAGACAATTTCCTCACATGAAAGGAGGTGAAAGGCATTCCAACTTTATTAACAAGTTCTGTCAGCTTCTCAAAATTTACCTCATTTGGTTAGCATGGATCAAAATTTCAAAGTAAAGGGCTGATGACTAGTAGGTGAGACACTAAATTACTAACACAAATATATGAGAGAAACAACATAAACAGTAAGTTTCCAATATTTCTTTGTCTGTCCCTGGCCATGTGTTTGGATACAGGAGATCAGACAGAGTTCTCATTAATGTGAATGTAACAAACTTTTTCATCAATAAGTTATCTAATCATGACTAGAATTTATGATGGAAAAAAAAACTTACACACTTCCTGATCAAATGCAGATTTTAATGTGAGGGCATAAAAGTTAAACATCCCGAAACTCAATTTGGACTGGGAAGTTTTTAAGGTTAGAAGGGGCTAGTTATGATCGGAGGACTCAGTCAGCATTCCTGTTTGACTTTCTTTGAATCCCCATTGACACAGGAGTGATATGCTTGCCTGTTTCTATGCAGATGAGGGTTATTACCTGTATGATTCCTGACTTACAGAAAGCACATGATAGTCTCCATATATTTTATGTAGTATTATCAAAGTTAGATACACCACATAGTGTTACTACCCTGGTCTATGCAGTATAAGATTTTTTACGGCTAGAGCAACAGCTAAACCATGTTTACATAACACACCCCTATAGTTATCTTGTCACACAGAATGGGTTTTAAGATAATATAATGAAATTAGTCAGTTTGAGCTAGGAGACTTTAGTAGTATGTACCAGAGAGTAGCCTTTGCCTCAGTTTTGAAGCAAAGAGTGAATAAGCAAAATGCAGCATGCAAAATAAAAACCAATCTTGACTTACCCTGATGCAATAGTGATGTGATCACCCAAAACACAGTTTAGTAAACGAATGAAGGGGTTAATACGGCAGTGGTTTCCTATGACAGAATTCGTTATGTTGGTCTTCTCGCATATAACAGAGCCAGAGCCAATTAAACTGTCATCACTCACCTATTAAAGAAATTACTATTAAAGCTAAACTTTGTAAACAAATTATACTAATTAGTAAACTTGTTAAATTTAAAAAACATCCTATGCATTCCACTCTCAAAAATTATTCGGCAATACTCCCCAAAACTCTTTAGTGCATGTACAGTAATCACAAATTGTAAAATGATCGTAGTCCTGAATTAATGGTTCCCATGATCCTGGCCTGTCTTGCTTCAGCCCCACCTGACCATATCACTTTACCTTTTATTAGCAATTACTTCTGTGTATTTCTAGTATGTATATCTAAAACCCCTTTTTAGCAACTAATTCTGTGTATTTCTGGTATATCAAAACCTTCATTAGCAACTATTTCTGTGTATTTCTGGTATATTTAAAACCCTTTATTAGCAACTATTTCTGTATTTCTGGTATATTTAAAAATCTCATTAAGAGCAAACTGTTATCTCAAATAAGCCTACTCCTTACTTCTTATTTCCATACCTAAATGACTGTTAGCACTTTGTGCTCAATTTAGTAAATTTAAATTATCATCATATTCATGGAAGAAGTGCTAAACTCATAAGGGTAATACAGAACCTAGGGAAATGGGAGGCAATCAGGTTTGATTCAATTCCTATGATCATGAGCCCCTCAAAAAAATTGAGAAGTCTACAATTCAAAATATATTGTACTATAAATACATTCAAAAATTTAATGTACAGTATTTCATTATACAACATATGTTTTATTAGATAATTTTTTATAATCTGCAGCACCTCATATACAGTCAACCCTCCGTTTTCGTGCTTAATCCGTTCCTGAGGGATCGACTAAAACTGAAACACACGAAAACGGAAACCATTTTCCCCATAAGAAATAATGGAAATTCAATTAATCCGTTCTAGAAACCCAGAAGTTTGAAAACAAAATTTTGGGGGGCCTTAAAGATAGATTTACATGCACAAATGAATGAACTCAATGTGACACTTACCTTTATTGAAGACTGATGTTGCTGGATGGAAGAGAGGGAGGAGGGGAGAGGGAAGAGAGGCTATTGTTTGGAAGGGAAATCCCCTTCCATAAGGAATTTAGGTACCAAGTCCTTATCCGGGGTCACTTCCCTGCATGCCTTCTACACTCTCTCCCTGTCTGCTACACTCCTTGCATGCCTGCTACTCTCCCTGCATGCCTGCTACTCTCCCTCCCTGCCTGCTACACTCCCTCCCTGCTGCTACACTCCCTGCCTTCTACACTCCCTGCTTTCCTGCTACACTCCCTGCTTTTCTGCTACACTCCCTGCATACCTGCTACACTCCCTGCATGCCTGCTACACTCCCTGCATGCCTGCTACACTCCCTGCATGCCTGCTACACTCCCTGCATGCCTGCTACACTCCCTGCATGCCTGCTACACTCCCTGCATGCCTGCTACACTCCCTGCATGCCTGCTACACTCCCTGCATGCCTGCTACACTCCCTGCATGCCTGCTACACTCCCTGCATGCCTGCTACACTCCCTGCATGCCTGCTACACTCCCTGCATGCCTGCTACACTCCCTGCATGCCTGCTACACTCCCTGCATGCCTGCTACACTCCCTGCATGCCTGCTACACTCCCTGCATGCCTGCTACACTCCCTGCATGCCTGCTACACTTGTCGATCAGTATCCATATGTACACTCTGAGTGTCCAGCATCAGCATCTCCCTATCATGCCTGCTGAGCACGATCCCGCATGGGCTCTGCGCATGCATAGGCTCACTGGCACCTCACAGCTTGACCTACGACAGACAGAGTGGGTGACCTCCTTCTTACTGTAAATATCCAGTACCATCCAACAAGGAGTATCTTGCTCCTTATATTCTCTCAGACCCACGCACATGGTGACA
>WNWK01026392.1:0-27426 GCA_009830355.1 Cherax destructor | reverse complement strand
CCCTCGCACAAAAACCTACTTTACCCCTCCCTCCAACTTTTTCTAGGCGACCCCTCCCCTTTCCTCCACTACAGATTTATACACTGTCATTCAATTTTGCTCCATCCATTCTATATGTCCAAACCATTTCAACAACCCTCCTCAGCTCTCTGGATAAAGTTTTGGTAATCCACACTCCTAATCTCCAAACTACAGATTCTTGCATTATATTCACACCCACATTGCCTCAGACCCGACATCTCCACTGCCTCAGCCTTCTCCTTGTTGCCTTCCAAACCCATGTCTCACACCCATACAGAGTGTTGGTATAACTATACTCCTACATTCCCTCTTTGCTTTCATGGATAAAGTTCTCTGTCTCCGCTCCTCAGTGCACCACCACTTTTTCCCCCTCATTAATTCTATGATTCACCTCATCCTTCATATACCCATCTGCTGACACATCCACTCCCAAATATCTGAACACATTCACCTCCCTCCATCCTCTCCTCAATCTGATATCCAATCTTCCATTATCTATTTTTTGTTATCCTCATCACCTACTTTCCTATATTCACTTTAAATTTCCTTCTTTTACATACACTCCAAACTCATCCACCAACCTCTGCAACTTCTTTCAGAATCCCCAAAAGCACAGTGTCATCAGCGAAGAGCAATTGTGACAACTCCCACTTTGTGTTAGATTCTTTATCTTTTAACCCCACACCTCTTGCCAACACCCGAGCATTCACTTCTCTTACAACTCCATCTATAAATATATTAACCCTTTCAGGGTTATTGACGTACTTGTACGGCTTACGCCCTAATTTCTAGCACCCTCAAATCAAGCAGAAACAGGCTGTTAGGCCTAGATGTGATAGAATGGGTCTGTGCGGTCAGTGTGCGCAGTATAAAAAAATTTCTGCACCACACAGTGCATAATGAGGAAAAAAAAACTGACCGTATTTTTTTGGTTAAAAATAGCGACTTTGCAGTCTATTTTCATATGGTATTTATTGATGTATTCTCGTTTTTTTCTCATTTGATAGAATGGAAGATATATTACAGAAATAGAGATGATTTTTATTAGTTTGACAATGACAAGTACAGTGGTACTCCGACTTACTGATGGTCCCCAAACACACCCTTTTATGTAAGTTGATTTTTTTAAATGCTTTGTAAGTGTAATTTTGGGGGTCTAAAGAGACAGTCTATTTTACATCATTTCTTATGGAGATAAATTGTTTGGTAATGGCACTTGAACAGCATTCTGGAATGAAAAATATCGTAAGTCGGGTTACCACTGTACCTTGAAATTGAGCTCAAAGTAGCGAAAATGTTCGATTTTGACGATGTTCAGAGTAAACAAATCACACCATCGTCCAATACACATCAACTGGCGAGTCTAATATTCATGCACAAGTGTGCTGATATTGTTTATACCATTTTTACAATGATGCAGTTGTATACATAACAGTAAATCTTCTATTTTTTTGTGAGAATAAAAATTCAAAATGATAAGCAAAAGTAATGTAAGAGGGGCCTGGAAACGTGACTAATGAACAGAGATGTTATTTTAGTGCCAGGAATGTCTGCCTTGTTTATTCTGGACCCTATTTTGATATTGGCATCGTTTGAAATTTGTGTGAAATTTGCCAAATTGCCATTTTCTGACCACTATTTTGGGTAGTTGTAATTGGTAAATAAGCGGTTTTGTACTCAATCGATAGAAGAAATGGAGTTCTAGCGAAATAGCTATAATCTTAGTAGACTGAAACATTGGAATTTGCGAAAATAGGGCTCAAGTGGGCGAAATCGCCGATGCGTAAATGTCATCCATACGATAATTTCACGAAAGCATAATTCTGTTAGTTTTCGATCTAATTTCATAATTTTTGTGGCGTAATGATCGGAAAAAGATTCTCTATCATTTCATAAGAAAAAAAAAATTTTTTTTTAAATTCTTGGACCCTGAGAACGAGTTTCGGAGACCCCCCTTGGACCCTGAAAGGGTTAAACAACCACAGTGACATCACACATCCCTGTCTAAGGCCTACTTTTACTCGGACATAATCTCCCTCTCGCCTACATACTCTAACCTGTGCCTCACTATCTCGTAAAACTTTTCACAGTTTTCAATAACCTACCTCCTATTCCATACATTTGCAACATCTGCCACATTGCCACTCTATCACCTATCATATGCCTTTTCCAAATCCATAAATGCCACAAACACTCTTTACCCTTATCTAAATATTGTTCACCTATATGTTTCACTGCAAACACTTGGTCTACACACCCCTTACCCTTCCTAAAGCTTCCTTGTTCATCCGCTATCCTGCTCTCCGTCTTACTCCTAATTCTTTCAATAATAACTCTACCATACACTTTAAAGGTATACTCAACAGACTTATTCCCTATAATTTTTACATCTCGTTTGTCCCCTTTGCCTTTATACAAAGGAATTATGCATGCTCTCTGCAATCCCTAGGTACTTAAACTCTTCCATACATTTATAAAATAAAAACACTAACCACTCTAAAACTATATCGCCTGCCTTTAACATTTCTATCTTTATCCCATCAATCCCAGCTGCTTTACCCCTTTCATTCTACTCACTGCCTCACGAACTTTCCCCACACTCACAACTGGTTCTTCCTCACTCCTATAAGATGTTATTCCTCCTTGCCCTATACACGAAATCACAGCTTCCCTATCTTCATCAACATTTAACAATTCCTCAAAATATTCCCTCCATCTTCCCGATACCTCTAACTCTCCATTTAATAACTCTCCTCTCCTATTTTTAACTGACAAATTCATTCTTTCCTAGGTTTCTCAACTTGTTAATCTCACTCCAAAACTTTTTCTCATTTTCAACAAAATTTGTTGATAACATCTCACCCACCCTCTCATTTGCTCTCTTTTTACACTGCTTTACCACTCTCTTAACCTCTCTTTTTCTCTCCATATACTCCTCCCTCCTTGCATCACTTCTACTTTGTAAAAACCTCTCATATGCTAACTTTTTCTCTCTTACTACTCTCTTTACATCATCATTCCACCAATCGCTCTTCTTCCCTCCCGCACCCACTTTCCTATAACCACAAACTTCTGCTGAACACTCTAGCACTATATTCTTAAACTTACCCCATACCTCTTCTACCCCACTGATTATACTCTCACTAGCCCATCTGTCCTCCAACAGTTGTTTATATCTTACCCTAACCGCCTCCTCCTTTAGGTTATAAATCCTCACTTCTCTCTTACTTGCTGTTTCCATTCTCCTTGTATCCCATCTACCTTTTACTCTCACTGTAGCTACAACTACACATATAGAGTCACTGGACATGTTCCTAGAACTGCAAGAGGTTCTGAAGCTTGTAGTTGTGTGTGGGTGGACTTGTAAATATGTCAAGTGACCAGCGCAATTAGTGTCACAATGACAAATTACACCATCACTCACCACCCTCACTGCCTGTCAACACCCATCAATTACCCTACCAACCCACATGGAAATAAATCACTGTCTGAATTTTGCGTTATCCTAGGTTGATGGTTGTCCTTCCTTCTTTACTTCTTTCCTTCCTTCCTACCTTCCTTTCTTCCTACCTACCTTCCCTCCATCCTACCTATCTTCCCTCCTTCCTACCTACCTTCCCTCCTTCCTACCTTACTTCTTACCTTCCTTCCTTCCTTCCTACCTCCCTTCCTTTCTACCTACCTTCCCTCCATCCTACCTACCTTCCCTCCTTCCTACCTACCTTCCCTCCTTCCAACCTACCTTCTCTCCTTCCTACCTACCTTCCATCCTTCCTTCCTTCTTCCTTCCTCTCATCTCTTCCTTTCTTCCTTCCTACCTTCGTTTCCTCTCATCTCTTCCTTTCTTCCTTCCAACCTTCCTTCTTCTCATCTCTTCCTTTGTTCCTTCCTTCCTTCCATTCTTCCTACCTTCCTTTCTTCCTTCCCTCTGGTTTCCTGGGCATTGCTTTCGGTCACAAATGCCTCAAAACCATGAAATTCATCTTCATTGACACTTCCATCTGTGTTTGAACTCTCACTTGGGAACAAAAGAGTCCCAATTCACCGAGGATTGAGGTGTTTCTTACCGCAAGGCTTGGTGAACAAGGGTTACTGAAATGGCATTTCCACAATGCACCACTGGCTCCACGATTTTTTTTATACTGCGCACACTAACCATGCAGACCCATTCTCTCACATGTAGGCCTACCAGATTTCTCTCTCTCGGTTTGAAGTGAAGGCGCTAGAATTTATGAGTACAAGTACGTGACCGACCGTGGCTGCAATGACGTACAAGTACAGTGGACCCCCGAGTTTCGTAAAAACTTCACTCCTGAAGTCTGCTCAAGCACCATTACCGAGCGAATTTACTCCCTTAAGGAAAAATGTCACGTAGGTTAGTCTATTTCAGACCCCCAAAAATACACTTCCACAAGCACTTACAATATTATACTTACATAATTGTACGATTTCCGGGGTTTACGAAACTCGGGGGTCCACTGTACATGACCGGCCCTCAAAGGGTTAAGGAGATTTGTGCAATGTGGAGTAGGGTGCAAGCTTTTGCTGAGAAATATCACCCTGACCAAGCTGAAACAAGCCATATCTGAAACATGTTCAGTGACAAAACCTTGGCCCACTTCAGTCAAATCTTAAAAGAGGTGCCAGAAAAAGAGCTCTCTGGAGAGTTTTTTTTTGTGCGACAGGGGTCCAGTGACTCAAGCTGGTCCTAGTGCCATTAAAAGACAAAGAAGGAAAGTAACCCCAGAGAGGGACTTGATACCTGAAGTCATTATGGAGGAGGATTCCCCTTCCAACCAATAACCTCTCCTCCTCCCTCTCCCCTCCTCCTTCTCCCCTCCTCCCTCTCCCCTCCTCCCTGTCTTCCATACGCCAACTAGAATCTTCAATACAGGTATGTAATAATTATTTAAATGTTCATTTATATGTAATTGTCATTGTTTTGTGTATGTAAAACTATAGTTAAACTTTACAAAATGTATTTTTCTTTATTATTTTTGGGTGTCTGAAGCAGATTAATTGTATTTACATTAATTCTTATGGTAAATATTGTTTCGAATTTAGGCCGCTTTGAATTTAGGCCAACCTTCTGGAACGGATTATGGCCGATATTCGGGGTTCCACTGTATATATATTTGTTCTCTGATTTGCATTTGAATTTGAATCTGATTCTAGTCAACTATTTCATGCCAATGTTTTATTAACCCTTAAACTGTCCAAACATAGATCCATGTTTGCTTGCCTAGCACTCCAAACGTAGATCTACGTTTTTTTACATGCTTTCTTATTGAGAATATCAAGGTCAGAGTGCTACGCACGTAAACGTATATCTACTTTTTTTTTACATGCTTTCTTATGGAGAAAATCAAGGTCAGAGCACTGCCCACAAAAACGTAGATCTACGTTTGGACAGTTTAAGGGTTAATATGGGCTATAGTGTCAAACTTTTCACTTGGTAGTTCACATGCATTAATGGCTGTGCTGACAACACACATTTGACATCCTGTCCAACCTTGTTTTTATAAATTTGCAACTTAGCAATCACTTTATTTTGTGCCTTTTCTTATACAGTAGGGCCCCACTTATACAGCAGGTTAGGTTCCAGGCTACCGCCGAAGAGTGGACATCGCTGGAAAACAGAACGCCATTTTTTCCACTTATAAATGCATATAAATGCCAGATAACAGGTTTACACTAACATATATTAAGTTAGCAATAGAACTAGGCATTAAAAAACAACAAAAAACAAAATACACACACAGTACACTCATTGTTTACCTTAAAATATTTGTAGTCTTAATGTAGGGCAAAAGGTGAGTAGTATTTATTGTAAGAAGTCAGGTGTGGTAGGTATGGTAGCCCTCCTGGCCACTCCACCCACACATAATACAGTCATCCCTCGGTTTTCGTGTTTAATCCGTTCCTGAGGGATGCACTAAAACTGAAACACACGAAAACTGAAGCCATTTTCCCCATAAGAAATAATGGAAATTCAATTAATCCGTTTCAGACACCCAGGAGTATTAACAAAAAATAATTTTTTAGAGATTAAATATAGATTTACATACAGAAAAGAATAACAAATAAATATAAAGCACTAATAACATGTATAAATGAACATTTAACATCACACTTACTTTTATTGGCGACTCTTGTTGGTGTATGGAAGATGGAGAGGAGGAGAGAGAGAGAGAGAGGCGAGTTTATTGTTGGGAGGCAGGACAAAATGCTTCAATTTGACACTAATATCAGCTCTACGGCTTATTTATCTATCACAATTCATCTAATATGACATAATAAACAATATAAATAACATAAAAACGTGATATACACTCTAGAATGAATAAAATATGTGTCTCATTATGAATGTGGTGGCGGGCATACTCGGTCCAGCTATGAAAACATCTTCCTATTCTTTCCTCCTTCAGACGCATTAGTATAAGAGAAAACGGAGTTTGTAATGCTAACTGCATTAGATCACTTATTTCCAGTCGCTTCAAGGTGAACAGGAATCATTCCTGTCCAGGCTGGCTGGTAACAACAACAGCAGCAGCAGCAGCAACAACAACTGGTTTGTTGACAAAACTACCGAAACTTCTACACTCATTCTCTCTCGTTTATTCATTTAATCTTGTTTACTCACCTCTCATTCTACATTAAGACTGCCTCTTACCACCACTGCCTCTCACCACCACTGCCTCTCATCACCACTGTCCCACCACCACTGCCTCTCATCACCACTGCCTCTCACCACCACTGCCTCTTACCACCACTGCCTCTCACCACCACTGCCTCTCATCACCACTGCCTCTCATCACCACTGCCTCTCATCACCGCCTCTACCACCGCTTCTTTCCAGTTGCTTCAAGGTGTGAACAGGAATCATTCCTGTCCAGGCTGGCTGGTAACAACAGCAGCAGCAACCACAACTGGTTTGTTGACAAAACTACCGAAACTTCTACACTCACATTCTCTCTCGTTTATTCATTTAATCTTGTTTACTCACCTCTCACTCTACATTAAGACTGCCTCTTACCACCACTGCCTTTCATCACCACTGCCTCTAACACTGCCTCAACCAACAAACAAGCACCACTGCCTCTCATCACCACTGCCTCTCACCACCATTGCCTCTCATCACCACTGCCTCTCACCACCATTGCCTCTCATCACCACTGCCTCTCACCACCATTGCCTCTCATCACCACTGCCTCTCACCACCATTGCCTCTCATCACCACTGCCTCTCACCACCATTGCCTCTCATCACCACTGCCTCTCACCACCACTGCCTCCCATCACCACTGCCTCCCATCACCACTGCCTCTCATCACCACTGCCTCTCATCACCACTGCCTCTCACCACTTTGCTACGATTTCTTTCTTTAATTCTATGGTGTTCCTCACTTTCTTTACCAAAGGACTGACACTAGGAGCTATCTTTGGGCCCGTGGTGGCTTATTTAGCAGTCACACACAATAATCAAGGGCCAAAAACAATGGATTGTTAAGAAATGTTTTGTATGAACTCGCAGGATAATGTTCACTCAACCAGAAACAATGCTACACTGCCTGAGAATGTGCGTAGGAGGCGGGCTTGCGCGCTTTGTATGTGCGCTGGGCACTGGACAGGGTTCCGGACCAAGCACGAAAATGGAGGGAATCACACGAAAACAGAGGTCAATTTTCTCTGAAAAAACTGCACGAAAACTGAAATACACGAAAAAAGAGATACACGAAAACGGAGGGATGACTGTATACTACAAGGCTTAAAGCACCCTAGAGTGTTAAAATACATATAGAGTACACTCATTACTTACCTTAAAATATTTGTAGACTTAATGGTCTTAATGTAGGGTGAGAGGTGAAAAGTATTTGTAGAAAGTCAGGTGTGGTAGCCCTTCTGGCCACCCCACCCACACATATACTGCTACGCTTAAAGCGCCCTAGAGTGATAAAATGCATATACAGTACACTCATTACTTACCTTAAAATATTTGTAGTCTTAACCCTTTCGGGGTCGGTGCCATACTAGTACGTTTTACGAGCAGGGGTTGGTGCCATACTAGTACGCGTAAATTCTAGCGGCCTCAAATTAAGTGGGAAACGGCTGGTAGCCCTACATATGAAAGAATGGGCCTATGTGGTCAGTGTGCGCAGTATAAAAAAAAATCCTGCACCACACACTGCATAATGAGAAAAAAAAAACTGACCGTTTTTTTCGTTTAAAACAGCGACTTTGCAGTCTATTTTCGTATGGTATTTATTGATGTATTCTCGTTTTCTTGGTCTCATTTGATAAAATGGAAGACATATTACAGAAATAGAGATGATTTTGATTGGTTTGACAATGACAAGTACCTTGAAATTGAGCTCAAAGTAGCAAAAATGTTCAATTTTTGACGATGTTCAAGGGTATACAAATTACTCCATGCATCCAATACACATCAACTGGCGAGTCTAATATTCATGCACAAGTGCTCTGATATTATTTATACCATTTTTACAATGATGCAGTTGTATACATAACAGTAAATCTTCTAGTTTTTGTGAGAATAAAAATTCAAAATGAAAAGCAGCAGTAATGTAAGAGGGGCCTGGAGACATGACTAATGAACAGAAAAGATGTTATTTTAGTGCCAAGAATGTCTGCCTTGTTTATTCTGGACCCTATTTTGAAATTGACATCGTTTGAAATTTGTGTGAAATTGGCCAAATTGCCATTTTCTGACCTATTTTGGGTAGTTGAAATTGGTAAATAGGCGGTTTCTTGTACTCAATCGATAGAAGAAATGGAGTTCTAGCGAAATAGCTATAATTTTAGTAGACTGAAACATTGGAATTTGCCGAAAATAGGGTTCAAAGTGGGCGAAATCGCCGATGCGTAAATGTCATCGATACTGCTAACTTCGCGAAAGCATAATTCCATTAGTTTTCGATCAAATTTCATAATTTTGGTGGTGTTATGATCGGAAAAAGATTCTCTAACATTCCATAAGATTTTTTTTTTTTTTCCAAAAAATTTTCAACCCTGAGAACATGTTTCCGAGAAGGCCTGTCAACCCCCAAAGGGTTAATGGTCTTATTGTAGGGTGAGAGGTGAAAAGTATTTGTAGAAAGTCAGGTGTGGGAGGTATGGTAGCCCTCCTGGCCACCCCATCCATGCAGAGTACTATGTAAACAAATGAACAAATGCATCTGGTTACAGTTCATACAAACACCTTACATTGTGTACAAGTTGTCTCCACAGTGATACAGTAGAATAAATAATGAGCAACACTTCCATTCTCATGTAACATCATTTTTAGAAGGAATGATGCTCTGACAAGTTAGTACAGAAGAATAAATAAACAGCAGCACTCCCATTCTCATGCAACACACCATTTTTAGAGTGAATAATATTATTATTACAATCATAATACAAAAGAAGTGCTAAACCCACAAGGGTTGTGAATAACTATAGATAGTGTGAAGGAATACGAAAGGAATATTTTTCTACAGTTATCCCCCAGTAACTGTTGTTTGACTAGAGAAAACGTAATTCTTCCAACACTCCTACTGTGGGTGTATGTATCAAGTTTATATGTTATGTAGCATGTTTATTATATAATTTTGAAAAAATATCATAGATTGATTAATGGAAATGTCTATAGTACAGTGGTACCCCGACTTACGATGGTCCCCAAACACACCCTTTTATGTAAGTTTATTTTTTTAAATGCTTTTGTAAGTGTAATTTTGGGGGTCTAAACAGACTAGTCTATTTTACATCATTTCTTAAGGAGATAAATTCGTTTGGTAATGGCACTTGAACAGCATTCTGGAATGAAAAAATATCGTAAGTCGGGGTACCACTGTATTAACGTAATATACAACATTTAATGTACCCAAGAGATTACATGTACAGTGGACCCTTGGTTAAAGGCCGTAATCCGTTCCAGAAGCTGGGCCTTAAACTGAAATGGCCTTTAACCGAAATAATATTCCCCATAAGAATTAATGTAAATACAATTAATCCGTTCCAGACAAAAATATTAAAAAAAAAAATTTTTTTTTTAACAATTAAATCAGTATTACATACCTTTATTGAAGACTAATGCTGGCTTCTGGAAGATAGGGAGGAGGAAAGAGGGAGGAGTTAGTGTTTGGAAGGGTAATCCCCCTCCATAAGGACTTCAGGTAGCAAAGCTCTCTCTGTGGTCTTTTAATGCCACTAGGATCAGCTTGAGAGTCACTCCACCAACTACACTCCCTGCATGCCTGCTACACTCCCTGCATGCCTGCTACTCTCCTTGCCTCTATGCCTGCCTGACTTGAATTCTATCATGTTTCTCACTTTCTTTACCAAAGGAACTTTACTAAGAACTTTCCTTGGGGCCATGGTCACTTATTTCGCAGTTGCACTTGATAAATAACCACCAAAAACAATGGATTATAGCAAAATGTTTGGATGAATGAGCAGAAGCTTCCTCATGCACCGAGAGACACAGGCAAACTGAAGCACAAGCGGCCCCAGCCGGTGGACGGACGCATCCCATACGGCCTCTAACCAAAAATGTGGCCTCTAACCGGGAGCCGAAAAACCGGCCTCTAACCGAGTCGGCCTTTAACCGGAATGGCCTTTAACCGGGGTTCCACTGTACAGTGGTACCTCGTGTTTCGGCCATAATTCGTTCCAGAAGGCTGTTCGAGTGCAATTACCAAACGAATTTGTTCCCATAAGGAATAATGTAAATTAGATTAGTTCATTTCAGACCCCCAAAAATACACTTACAAAAGCCCTTACACTAATACACTTACATAACAGTTCGAGTTGTGAGCTGTTCGAAACTTGAGGTACCACTGTACAGTGGACCCTCGGTTAACGAATACCCCGGAAATCGTGCAATTATGTAAGTATAATTTTGTAAGTTCTTGTGGAAGTGTATTTTTGGGGGTCTGAAATAGACTAACCTACGTGAAATTTTTCCTTAAGGGAGTAAATTCGTTCGGTAATGGCACTTGAGCAGACTTCAGGAGTGAAGTTTTTACGAAACTCGGGGGTCCACTGTATTATTATTAATGTGTCAAGAGTAGAGAGACTCTTAGTGATTTTAATGTGTACCTGCACACCAGCACAGTGTGCAAGTATATTTAGGCACAGGTACACATAAGTATAATTATCAGAGTATACATATAAAATGCAGTCAAACCTCGGTTTTCGTATGCCTTAGTTTTCATACGATTCGATTCTCTACGACTTTTTTTGTCAAAATTTTGTCCCAGTTTTCATACATCCACTCGGTTTTCGTACAGCTGAAAATGGCCTGTACCAAACTAGTCCGTCTGCCCACGTGACTCGGCCACTCATTTCCCGGAATCGAGCGCCCACACAAAGCACCCCTCGCGTTTATCCGAAACATTTCATAATCCATTGTTTTTTTGAAGGGTTTGAGGCTGACCCTGACGACCCTACACATGTTGTGGAATCTACTGCATCTTTGGGAAAGTCCATGGGGTTGGATGTGAGTGGCCAGGATGTGGAAGAGTTGGTGGATGACCACAGGGAAGAGCTAACCACTGAAGAGCTGCAAGACCTTCAACTGGAACAGCAACAGACCACATCTGAGGAAATTGCTTCAGAGGAGGAGGAAGAAGAGAGAGGGAATAATGTCTTCTTCAGTGATTAAGGACATGTGTGCAAAAGTGAAATGAGTTGCAAAGTTTTGTGGAGAAATATCACCCTAACAAAGCTGTTGCAAGCCGTGTCTGCAACATGTTCAATGATAAAGAGATGCCAGAAACAGACCTCTCTGGACAGATTTTTTGTGCGACAGGGGTCCTGTGACTCAAGCTGGTCCTAGTGCCAGTAAAAGACAAAAAAGGGAAGTAACCCTGGCTAGGGCCTTGATACCTGAATTCCTTATGGACAGGGATTCCCCTTCCAAACAATAACCTTTCCTCCTCCCTCTCCCCTCCTCGCCGTCTTCCATACGCCAACAAGAGTCTTCAATAAAGGTAAAAGTGATGTTAAATGTTCATTTATCCATTTCATTAGTCATTTATATTTATTTCTCATTGTTTTCTGTATGTAAAACTATAGTTATTCTCTATAAAATGTATTTTTTGTTAATATTTTTGGGTGTCTGGAATGGATTAATTGGATTTACATTATTTCTTACGGGAAATATTGCTTCAGTTTTCGTACGATTCGGTTTTCATCAGACTTTTTCAAACGGATTAATCACGAAAACCGAGGTTCCACTATATGCAATAACTTTAAAACACATGAAATTTTGGAAAGTTTCCAGACATAATAGAGATGCGCTCATGGAGAATGTAAATAAACTGGGTGGGCGCACTCTATTAGGAAGACGGGGAGCCGTATAGCAAGTTTTGGTCATAACTTGAAATCACCGTATTAGCGGAATGCCATAAGGCAAAAACGCCGTAAAGTGGGGCCTTACTGTAGTTTAGTATCAACAAGATTTGCCTCAATCCTGTGGCTAAACTTGACAAACTTTATACAGTGGTCCCCCCAGTAACGAACACCCCGGAAATCGTACAATTATGTAAGTATAATATTGTAAGTGCTTGTGGAAGTGTATTTTTGGGGGCCTGAAATAGACTAACCTGCGTGACATTATTCCTTAAGGGAGTAAATTCATTCGGTAATGGCACGTGAGCAGGCTTCTGGGATGAAGTTTTTCGTTACTCAGGGGACCACTGTACAATGATTCATGCATGTTACTAAAAAGTGAAAATTTAAATGTATACATAAATAATGGCAAGTGTAGGTAGATTATCTTGGATTTATCAGTATCAAATGTAGTGTGAATGAAAGACAATATTTACAAATACTGTAGAGTACCTGTATTTTTATTATATTATGTCTTCCTTACTGTGGTGGGGAAATAGCTGGTCTTAAAAGAAAGCTAATTAGTACTTAGCATTAAGTTTAGCTTTTATTTACCTGAATAAAAAAATAAAACCATACACTTTGCCTTCAAATGATTTCTGGAGGTCGTATATTTCCTCAACCTGAACCCCTCGTACTCCCATGTCTTCCAGAAGTAGTGTGAACAAACCTGAAAAAAAAAATTAATGATTTTATTTACATCAGTCTTTATCAGCCACCTGGAATGACAAAAGCAAACGAAAGATGTTGCTATATGGGGAAAAGTTTTTCAAAGCAACAATGTGTGCTTGCATACCAGGAAGTATGTGATGAACGTAACACAAGATTTAGAGAAGTATTCACATTAGAGACAGAAATGCTTCCAGCAAACCATGGAGGTAGGGTGCACTAGCAGGTGCTGGACACAATACACATAACCAAGGAGGAGGTGAAGAAACTGCTAGGTGAACTACGATACCTCTAAGGCGGTGGGCCCAGATAACATATCTCCATGGATCCTGAGAGAGAGAGCAGAGGAACTGTGTGTGCCACTAGCAGCAATCTTCAATTTATCTATTGAAACTGGGCAAATGCCTGAGGCGTGGAAGACAGCAAATGTAGTTCCAATTTTTAAGAAAGGAGACAGATAGGCAGTGTTACACTACAGACCAGTAACACTAACTTGTATAGTATGTAAAGTCATGGAAAAGATGATCAGGAAAAGAGTGGTGGAGCACACTGAAAGGGTTGGGCTCATACATAACAAGCAGCATGGCTTCAGAGATGGGAAATCCTGTGTCACAAAACTACTTGACTTCTACAATAAGATAACAGAAGTAAGACAGGAGAGAGAGAGGGATGGGTAGATTGCATTTTTTTTGGACTGCAAGAAGGCTTTCGACACAGTACCACACAAGAGACTGGTACAAAAATTAGAGCAGGCAGGAATAGTAGGGAAAGTACTGCTATGGATCAGGGAATACCTGACAGGAAGGAAACAACGAGTGTTGGTACGTGATGAAATGTCAGAGTGGGCGCATATGTCGAGTGGGGTTCGACAAGAGTCAGTCCTAGGTCCATTGCTGTTTCTTGTATACATGAATGACGTGATGGAAGGATAGATTCAGAAGTGTCTGTTTGCTGATGATGTGAAACTGATGAGGAGAATATTAGCAGGTGAGGATGAGCTAAGATTACAAGGGGATCTGGACAGACTTGTAGTCTGTCCAGATCCAAATCCCCTTACTACTCTTTTTACATCATCATTCCACCAATCGCTCTTCTTCCTCCCACATCCACTTTCCTGTAACCACAAACTTCTGCTGAACATTCTTAAACCTACCCATACATCTTCAACCCCATTGCCTATACACTCACTCGACCATCTATCCTCCAATAGTTCTTTATATCTTACCCTAATTGCCTCCTCCTTTAGTTTATAAACCTTCACCTCTCTCTTACTTGCTGCTTCTCTTTTCCTTGTATTCCATGTACCTTTTACTCTCACTGTAGCTACAACTAAAAAGTCATCTGATACATCTGTGGCCCCTCTATAAACTTGTACATCCTGAAGTCTACTCAACCGTCTTTTATCTACCAATACGTAGTCCAACAAACTAATGTCATGATGCCCTACATCATATCTTGTATACTCATTTATCCTTTTCTTTCTTAATATATATATTCCCTATAACCAAACCCCTTTCTATACAAAGTTCAATCAAAGAGCCTCCATTATCATTTACACCTGGCACCCCAAACTTACCTACCACACCTTCTCTAAATGTTTCTCCTACTTTATCATTTAGGTCCCTTACCACCATTACTCTCTTATTTGGTTCAAAAGTTCCTACACACTCGCTTAACATTTCCCAAAATCTCTCTTTCCCCTACACTCCTTTCTTCTCCAGGTGCATACACACTTATTATGACCCACTTTTCGCAATGTAAAAAGAGAGCAAATGAGAGAGTGGCTTCAAATTAAGCAGGAAATGGCTGGTAGGCCTACATATGAAAGAATGGGTCTATGTGGTCAGTGTGCAGAGTATAAAAAAAATCCTGCACCACACACTGCATAATGAGAAAAAAAAAACTGACCGTTTTTTCGTTTAAAACAGCGACTTTGCAGTCTATTTTCGTATGGTATTTATTGATGTACGTATTCTCGTTTTCTTGGTCTCATGTGATAGAATGGAAGATATATTACAGAAATAGAGATGATTTTGACAAGTACCTTGAAATTGAGCTCAAAGTAGCGAAAATGTTCGATTTTCGCCGATGTTCAAGAGTAAACAAATCACACCATGCGTCCAATACACATCAACTGGCAAGTCTAATATTCTTGCACAAGTGTGCTGATATTATTTATACCATTTTTACAATGATGCAGTTGTATACATAACAGTAAATATTCTATTTTTTGTGAGAATAAAAATTCAAAATGGAAAGCAAAAGTAATGTAAGAGGGGCCTGGAGACGTGACTAATGAACAGAGAAGATGTTATTTTAGTGCCAGGAATGTCTGCCTTGTTTATTCTGGACCCTATTTTGAAATTGGCATCGTTTGAAATTTGTGTGAAATTGGCCAAATTGTCATTTTCTGACCACTATTTTGGGTAGTTGAAATTTGTAAATAGGCGGTTTCTTGTACTCAATCGATAAAAGAAATGGAGTTCTAGTGAAATAGCTATGATTTTAGTGGACTGGAACATTGGAATTGGCCAAAAATAGGGCTCAAAGTGGGTGAAATCGCCGATGAGTAAACATCTTTGAGACCGATAACTTAGCGAGAGCATAATTCCGTAAGTTTTCATTCAAATTTCAAACTTTTGGTGTCGTTATGATCGGAAAAAGATTCTCTATCATTTCATAAGAATTTTTTTTTTTTTTTTTCAAAAAAAAGTTTCGACCCTGAGAACGTGTTTCCGAGAAGGCCTGTCGACCCCCAAAGGGTTAACTGTCCAAACATAGATCTACGTTCTTACCACTAGCACTCCAAACCTAGATCTATGTTTTATTTTTCCTGCCTCCAAATTTGGCACAATTGGCCTGAGATGCCTGGTCAACATAGAATAGGTCTCTCAGTGTGTGCAATATTAAAAAAATCTGAGACCACTTAGTACCTTGTGGGAGCACCAGTTCAATTGAATGCCAGCTAGAGCAAACAGCGCGGCAAACACCTGGGATTCACTAATGTCATGTAGTATTAACACTCCCATGTTAAGAGGAAAGTGATGTTGACCCCAAGTTTAGTGGCTTTGAGGTGGATGTGGCCCCAAGTGGTCAAGAAAATATCAAAAACCTCGATAATAACCCATGCGCAACATTTGTGCAACACCCTTTCAATTTTGGTACCACTGGTAGTGTCTTCCTGCCAAAATGTCTTATAACCTATGTCCTAAGTAAAGAGAAACAACTTTGGAACGTATAATACGTGTTCGGTAGGCTGGCTGGTGAGCCGGCTGGCCGGCGGATTGCTGATTGACTTTGGCTGTCTCTATCTCCGTCTGTCTGTCTGTATCTATATCTGTCTATCTCTATGTCTCTATCTCTGTCTCTGTCTCACAGGTACACATAAATACAATTATACATATTGTAAATTACCTAGGATAACCCAAAAAATCCAGACAAAGTGCTATACTGTGCTTGTAGATATAAAGCATAGTAAGCATGACTAGCAAGTAATACGTATTTACACTTGATCAGGGATCAGATGTAACTACTGGTTCACAAGTGCCTCTCTCTGAGAGAGAGAGAGAAACAAGCAGACAGAGAGACAGATAAGCAGAGACAGAGATAAACAGAGAGCTAGACAGACAGATAGATGGACAGCTAGACAGACAGATAGACAGAGAGCTAGACAGACAGACAGACATGTTTATGTGTAACAGTGAAAACAAATCAAGCCAAGGCAGTGCACGCTCATCAGATGTCACCACTGCTGCACTGTCAGCAGTGGAGTGACACTCATCAGAGAGACAGAGAGACAAGCAGACAGAGGGACAGATAAGCAGAGACAGAGATAAACAGAGAGCTAGACAGACAGACAGAGAGCTAGACAGAGAGCTAGACAGAGACATGTTTATGTGTAACAGTGAAAACAAAGCCAAGGCAGTGCACACTCATCAAATGTCACCACTGCTGCACTGTTAGCAGTGGAGTGACACTTGTCTTACATCATGCTTCAAGGGAACTTATTATTATTATTATTATATACTCCCACATATCCAAAACATTGCTGGGACCTATAAATACTATGTATGTACGTATATATTTCTAAACAATAGTATGTGACTAAGGTAGGTGAAAATGTTTACCTGTCACCGTGTTTGTGTAAGTAAGTTTATTCAGGTATACACAAATACATTTACATAGATTATCATACATAGCAGCATATGTGTAGAGAACCTAGGATAACCCAAAAAGTCAGACAGAGTGACTTATTTCCATTGGGGTCCTTTTAGTACCTTAATATTATACACTGTAGGAGATATATGTTATTATATATACTAGGAATAAGGTAAAAAGAGTTATTTACATTTACATGTGTGTTAGCTAAAAAAATAATCATTCTCCTCCCTTTCTGTCGCTACATTCATTAGGTAGCTTTTGGCTCTCTTCTTGAACTGGCTCATGCTATGACTGGCTTTGACATGTGCAGGCAGTCTGTTCCATTCCTTTATTGCTGTACAATAAAAGGTGTTTGAAGCCTGGCCACTGACTGTGGGTACTACAAAGTTGTGCTCTCTCTCCCTAGTACTATGACTGCTTTGGTTCCCAGCCTTGACAAAATTGGCAGCAAGATATTCTGGACACTGTGAGCAATTTTATAAACTTGATTTAACTTAAGTTGTTTTACTCTGTTTTCAACATTCAGCATAACCAATTGTTGTAATTCATCCTGGCCTACATGTTCTCTTGGACCCAGGTCCAGGATGAATCTTATCATTTTGTTCAGGGTGATTTCCAGTCTATTTTTCAGCTTTTTTGTCAAGGCAGAGTACCATGAAGAGCAAGCATAATCCATATGAAATTGTGTAAGGGCTAGATATAGGATCCTGCAAGTCTCAGTAGGTGCTTGTCTGCAGAGGAACTTCAGTCTGACATTCGCTTTCTTTACTACACTGTTCCCTATCAGTTCTCCTGACATGCATGGGTCAAAGGGGATTCCCAAATATTTTACTGAGGAAACTGAAGTGATGGGTTCCCCATTACACCAGACATTAAAATTATTTACCCTTCTCAGTTTATGTTTCGTGCCAAAGAGTATGGCTTTCGTTTTCCCGAGATAGTTTGTTGTCTACTAACCATTTGCTGTAGGACTCCAGTTCTAGTATTATTACATTAGCTATATCTTGTGGGTCTTTATCTGACACTAAGGCCTGTGGTAATGACGCCTGACTGACTAATGTTCTCAGAGTGGTTACAAAGTACAGTGGTACCTCGGTTAACGATGGTCCCCAAACTCGCCCTTTTATGTAAGTTTATTTTTTTAAATGCTTTTGTGTGTTTTTGGGGGTCTAAAAGGACTAGTCTATTTTACATCATTCCTTATGGGGATAAATTCGTTTGGTAATTGCACTTGAACAGTATTCTGGAACGAAAAAATATCGTTAACCGAGGTACCACTGTATGTGGTCAATTAGGGTAGCTGAGAACTGTGTAATCCGGGTTGGTGTATTAATTAGTTGAGTGTAACTATTTAAACCTACAATTTGCTTATACCTTTTACATAGCCCATTATTTTGCTGTTGAAAACAAATATTG
The DNA here is from genome assembly GCA_009830355.1 of Cherax destructor. Taxonomy (NCBI): domain Eukaryota; kingdom Metazoa; phylum Arthropoda; class Malacostraca; order Decapoda; family Parastacidae; genus Cherax; species Cherax destructor. The sequence continues at coordinate 8,764 of WNWK01026392.1, read as the reverse complement.
AAGTCTCCCAGTATTATTGTCTCGCAATTGTTATCAAGTCCAGACAAGACTCTTGAAAAGTCCTGTATGAACTGTATGAACTCTGTGGTTCTTGAGATCTGCTCAAGACACATTCCATTAAGAAAAAGAAAGAGAGGATGTAAACTAGAAAGAGAGAGATGCTCCCTATACAGACAAAGGCGAAGAGTCACAAAGCTGCTGAGAGGGGCCAATATATCTGAAATACGTAGAGAGGCACTGGTCAATGAAATTGCAAATATCGAACTTAAACTGAAGGAATCTTACAGGAGACAAGAATCACAGGAAGAACTAAATGCCATAAAGGAAATTGAAAACAAAAACAAAATACTTCTTCTCTTATGCCAAATCTAAGGAAAAAACAACATCCAGTATTGGGCCTCTGCTTAGGCAGGATGGGACATACACATTTGACATCCAAAAAATGAGTGAGACATTAAAGTCTCAATACGACTAGTGTTCAGCGAGCCGCTGCCCAGACTAAGGGTCGACAATCCAAATTAATTCTTTATGAACGAAACGCAAAATTTGGTTATCTCAAAAATCTTGGATATTATTCTAACTCCACAAAAGGCAATAAATGACATGCCTATGCACTCTGCCCCAGGCCCAGACTCATAGAACTCCATGTTCATCATGGAGAGGGAGCATGGACACAGGGGTCATCCCACACACACTAAAAACAACAGACATAGCCCCACTCCACAAGGGTGGCAGTAAAGCAATTGCAAAGAACTACAGACTGATAGCACTAACATCCCATATCATAAAAATCTTTGAGAGGGTTCTAAGAAGCAAGATCGCCAACCACCTAGATACCCATCAATTACACAACCCAGAGCAACACGGGTTTAGAGCAGGTCGCTCCTGCCTGTCCCAGCTCCTGGACCACTATGACAGGGTTCTGGATGCTGTTGAGGAAAAACAAAATACAGATGTAGTATACACAGACTTTGCAAAAGCTTTCGACAAGTGTGACCATGGCGTAATAGCACACAAAATGCATGATAAAGGAATAACAGGAAAAGTTGGTAGATGGATCTATAACTTCCTGACAAATAGAACACAAAGAGTAATAGTAAACAGAGTAAAGTCCCAGGCAGCCACGGTGAAAAGCTCTGTTCCACAAGACACAGTACTTGCTCCCATTATATTCCTCATCCTCATTTCTGACATAGACAGAGATGTAAGCCATAGCTCCGTGTCTTCCTTTGCGGATGACACCCGGATTGCCATGGCAGTGACCTCCATTGAAGACACTGCAAAACTCCAAGCGGACATCAACCAAATCTTCAAATGGGCCACTCAAAACAATATGAAGTTCAACGAGGAGAAATTTCAACTATACTCAGATATGGAAAACTTGAGGAAATAAAGAATGTGTCAAGGTATACGACATTCTAATCATATAAAAGAGCGAAGAAGAAATGTGAAGGACTTGGGAGTGATAATGTCAGAGGATCTGGCCATTAAAGACCACAACAATGTATCTACCTCATTGGCTAGGAAAATGATAGGATGGATAATGAGAACCTTCAAAACTAGGGATGCCAAGCCCATGATGACACTCCTCAAATCACTTGTTCTCTCTAGGCTGGAATACTGCTGTACATTAATGGCCCCCTTCAAGGCTGGCGACATTGCAGACCTGGAGAGTGTACAAAGAACTTTCACAGCACACATAAGTACGATAAAGCACCTAAATTACTGGGAACGGTTGAAGGTCCTTGATCTGTATTCCCTGGAATGCAGGTGAGAGAGATTCATAATATACACTTGGAAGGTCCTGGAGGGATTGGTACCAAACCTGCACACGAAAATCACTCCCTATGAAAGCAAAAGACTTGGCAGTAGATTCAATATTCCCCCGATGAAAAGCAGGGGTGCCACGAGTACACTGAGAGACAACACCATAAGTGTCCGGGGCCCAAGACTGTTCAACTGCCTCCCAGCATACATTAGGGGGATTACCAATAGACCCCTGGCTGTCTTCAAGAAGGCACTGGACAGGCACCTAAAGTCAGTACCTGACCAACCAGGCTGTGGTTCGTTTGTCAGTTTGCGTGCGGCCGGCAGCAACAGCCTGGTTGATCAGACCCTGATCCACCATGAGGACCGGTCTCAGATCAAGCCACGGGGGCGTTGACCCCCGAAACCCTCTCCAGGTAAACTCCAGGTAATGGATTGGAGGGCGGTAACTAGTTCCTACTAAGATGGGTTTGGTCTTGGGAAGCAACACTTCAAACCATAGAATTTCCAGTTTACTGTCATTTAAATCAGGTCTTGGGTTGTAGGCTCATCGTCAGTCACCATATCATCCAACCAGGATTCAGAGATGGATATAACTGCTGCCCTAGTTCTATTAACTAGAATCCTAATACAGCCTCTCCTCACTTAACGACGGAGATAGGAACCCAAGACACCGTCGGTAAGCGAATTTGTCGCTAAACGAGGAGCATACTATACAGGTCTCCCTCCACATTTGTCCAATCTCTTTTTAACCCTTTGAGGTTCCAAGCCGTAGATCTACGCATTGCCCACAGGGTCCAAACCGTAGATCTACACATTGCCCACAGGGTCCAAACCGTAGATCTACGCCATGAGCTCAGCTCACTCAGATAAGCTGTGATCGGTAAATTTGGGCCTAGATATGAGAGAATGCATCTATGTGGTAAGTGTGCACCATATAAAGTAAATCCTGAAGCACACAATGCATAATGAGAAAATAAAACTGCGACTCATTTTTATTAAAACAGCAACTTTGTGGTGTATTTTCATGTGGTTTTTACAGTTGTATTCACGGTTTCTTGGTCTCATTTGATGGAATGGAAGATATATTACAGAAATAGAGATGATTTTGATTGGTTTTAGTACTGAAAACAGCTTCTAATTGAGCTCAAAGTAGTGGAAATGTTTGATTTTTGCTGATTTTCAAGAGTAAACAAATCACATCACGCGACGAATACACGTCAACTGGTAGGTCTAACATAAGAAAGGAGGAACACTGCAGCAGGCCTGTTGGCCCATACTAGGCAGGTCTTTTACAATCCGTCCCACTAACAGAATATTTGCTCAACCCAATTGTCAATGCTACCCAAGAAATAAGCTTTGATAATTCTATTTACTCATGTGCGTGTCCCACTCAAATCCAACCCCTCTCACTCATCAATTTATCCAACCGAAATTTGAAACTACCCAAGGTCCTAGCTTCAATAACCCTACTAGGCAGACTGTTCCACTCATCGACTACCCTATTTCCAAACCAATACTTTCCTATATCCTTTCTAAATCTAAACTTATCTAACTTGAATCCATTATTGCAGGTTCTCTCTTGGAGAGATATCCACAAGACCTTATTTATATCCCCTTTGTTAATACCCATTTTCCACTTGTATACCTCGATCATGTCTCCCCTCATTCTACGTCTTACAAGTGAATGTAATTTAAGGGTCTTCAATCTTTCTTCGTAAGGAAGATTTCTAATGCTATGTATTAATTTAGTAATTCTACGCTGAATGTGTTCTAACGAATTTATGTCCATTCTGTAATATGGAGCCCAGAACTGAGCTGCATAATCTAGGTGAGGCCTTACTAATGATGTATAAAGCTGTAATATAACCTCTGGACTTCTGTTGCTAACACTTCTTGATATAAATCCCAGTAATCTATTTGCCTTATTACGTACGCTTAGGCATTGCTGTCTTGGTTTAAGGTTGCTGCTTACCATCACCCCCAAGTCCTTCTCGCAATCTGTATGGCTAAGTTCTACGTTATTTAACTTATAAGTGCTTGGGTTATGGACACTCCCGAGCTTCAGAACCTTACATTTATCTACATTGAACTGCATCTGCCACTTTTCTGACCACAAATTAAGTTTGTCTAAATCTTCCTGAAGTTCTATGACATCTATGTTTGAATCAATTATCCTATCTATCTTCGTGTCGTCGGCGAATTTGCTCATATCACTAGTAATTCCCTCGTCAAGGTCATTGATATATATTATAAATAGCAACGGGCCTAAGACTGATCCCTGTGGAACACCACTTGTTACAAGTCCCCATTCGGATTTAACCCCATTTATGCACACTCTCTGCTTCCTATTGGTGAGCCATGACTCGATCCATGACAGCACTTTTCCCCCAATGCCATGAGCTGCCACTTTCTTTAACAGTCTCTGGTGCGGTACTCTATCAAAAGCCTTACTAAAGTCTAAATATACAATATCGAATTCTTTATCGTGATCAACAGCCTCAAAAGCTTTACTGAAGAAGGTTAATAAATTAGATAGGCAGGAACGGCCCCTCGTGAATCCATGCTGAGTATCATTAACCCTTAAACTGTCCACACGTAGATATACGTTCACTCGCGAAAGTGACCGAATTTTTTGAAAAATAAAAAAATTGTTTTTTTTTCTAAAAATGAAGAGCACATTTTTATAAATAGGATAGGCTAAAAAAAAAACATTTTAGGGCCAGTACTTACCGCGATATAAGCCCGTGAAGTTGGTGCTAAATGATGTGGTGTCGGCAAAATGGAGCACTGCCGCTTGCAGAAACAAGAAACATTTATCGTTTTTTTCCATTTTTTTCCATTTTCTGTTGTTTTCATCCTATGATAATAATGTTTTGATGCAGATCTATTCATTTCATTGCCAATTCTTGTTTAGACACAAATATTTGTTACTGAATTAGTAATCATACTGTCACAAACACACATGTTCACACTGATAAATAAATTTGTACACCTGGTTCAATCACTTACTATTGTTTACATATACAGTGGTACCCCGACTTACGATGGTCCCCAAACTCACCCTTTTATGTAAGTTGATTTTTTTAAATGCTTTTGTAAGTGTAATTTTGGGGGTCTAAAAGGACTAGTCTATTTTACATCATTTCTTATGGAGATAAATTCGTTTGGTAATGGCACTTGAACAGCATTCTGGAATGAAAAAATATCGTAAGTCGGGGTACCACTGTATATACAAGGTATTTACAGGTCCTATTTATGTTTCTAGAAGTCCACCACTGTATGATACTCGAAGAAGCATGGATTCATACAGAGTGCCACTCCACATTGCTGACACATGAATCGTGTGTCTTTTCGCACTTGGGGTCGCTGTGTACTGTAAGCACACACTACACACTTTTTCTGAGAGTACTTCTTCTTTGGAGTAGATGGTAATGGTATCAGGCAGTGACAGTTAGGGATAATTCGGTTGGGCACTTCCCCCTCTGGTTGTGGAGTGACAGGTCGCTGTTGTGGAGTGACAGGTCGCTGTTGTGGGGTGACAGGTAGCTGTGGAGTGGCAGGTATAGGTGTGGTACCATACTTTCTCCCTATCTGCTTGATGACATTTAGGGTGAATTCTGCATATCGTTGTCGCTTCCCAGTCTTTATTTCATACATGTTGAAGGCATTGAGCATTGCAATGTCCACAAGGTGGAAAAACACTTTTATATACCACTTGCGACTCTTACGCACACAGTCAACAAAGCCTATCATCATGTCACACTTGTCGACTAGTCGCATATTGTTTGTATAGTCGATGACAACAGCTGGCTTTTCAATAGGTTGATTGTTGAACCTGCTTAGTCTGTCTGTTTGTACCATCTCGTTTCTGTGGATGGTTGACAGCAATGTCACCCTTTTGTCATGCCATGACAGTGCCATGATGTCATTGGCATGAAACGCCTGCACTACACTTCCTCCAGTGAACTTTGGCATGTGTTTTCTATTGCTTCTCACTGTTCCACATATATCAGTATTGTTCACACGTAGGAAATCAGCAAGCATAGGGCTTGTGTACCAGTTGTCTGTGAACAATGTATGGCCCTTGCCAAGGTATGGCTGCATCATCTTGCGAACAACATCACCAGAAATGCCCAACATGCGCCTGGTATCATCAAGTGTATTTTTACCTGTGTAGATAATGACATCCAACACAAGACCAGTCTCACAGTCACACATAACAAACAGTTTTATACCAAAGCGATTACGTTTGCTTGGTATATATTGTTTGAATGACAGTCGTCCCTTGAACAGAATCAAGGACTCATCAACAACAATGTTCTTGAATGGATAAAAGTAGGCACTGAATTTTTGCTTGAGATACATAAACAATTCCCGGATTTTGTAGAGGAGGTCATTTCAGTTTGGTGTATTCCTATCTGAGAAGCGCAACATTCTCAGCAACAGAAGGAATCTGTTGCAGGGAAGGAGGTCTCGGAAGACTGGAGTGCTAATGAAGTGGTCTGTGGACCAGTAGTTTGCTATATTGTTCTTATATGTGTGTGGCATAAGCATGACAGTGCCAAGGAATAAATACATTTCAGCCACAGTTGTATCTTTCCACCTGCGCAGCCGTGACGATTCTGAAAAATCTGCATGGTCCATTGTATACTGGTAGTACAGGTTGGTCTGAGTAACAATCAGGTTCATTATTGGCTCATCAAAGTATAGTTGAAAATAGTCTAACTCTGTAGACTCATTTGTGATGGGACAGTGTGGCATGATGCCACTTCCACTGCCATCAAAATTGAAAGGATGTGGCATGAATGGTGTATGTTCAGTCCACTTCCATTCACGATCAGATGGCGAGGGTGGACCTGTGGCATGGGACGTGGGGGAGCAGGAGGAACGGGAGTGGGGCCAGCACATGATTGAGAGGGTGCCTCGTGGTCCTTTGTCTGTCCACACCGCGCCACGAGGTCCAGGCACCATGCCACCCACCACCTCTTCCTCCATCCCAGCATACTCTCCTTCATTATCACTTTCACTATCAGTGGTTGGGGTTTTGGATCGTGAACTGCCACGACCCTTGCCTCTGACTGCATATGGCACACTGCCTGAACGTAGGTAATGATGCCCATAAGTCGTTTCACTGGGGAATAATGATAATCACTGTCCTCGACGAATCATCTATGGGCATAAAATCGATTTCATCATCGTCACTTATATCACCTTCACTATGTCACTATCATAACACATAGAAAATGATAATTTCCTTTGGGGGCTGCCTTTGGGTGTAACACTAGAAACCCCAGAGGTGCTGGGCTGAGGGTCTGTGGCCACCTGGCCACACCAGATGTGCTGGGCTGAGGGTCTGGTATGGCCACACTGTCCACACTGGCCACACTGGCCACCCCAGAGGTGATGGGCTGAGGGTCATCTGGGTTGTCATCAATAGTTTCACTAATTCCTTGATTATTAGTGGCTATATCACTGTCAAATCCACTAAGCTGCGTTCTCTATCACTTTCCGAGAATAGTAGAGTGTTAATAGCGAGGCGTGAGTGAATCACGGGGTGTGCCAATGATGACCCAAGATGGAGCTGAAACTAACCGGGGCTACCATGCGGTACCCTGGTGTCCCGATTTTTTCATCGCACACTGAGGGCGAGACCCATTCTCTCATGTCTAGGCGACTCAGGCCTATTGCACTAAATTTGAACGAATGTAAAATAAAACGTAGATATACGTTCGGTCACTTTCGCGAGTGAACGTATATCTACGTGTGGACAGTTTAAGGGTTAATCAAATTATGGTTATCTAGATGGCTTCTAATAATATCAGCTATAATTGACTCTAGTAATTTGCCTACAATTGAGGTCAGGCTTATTGGGCGGTAATTTGATGGTAGTGACTTGTCCCCTGCTTTAAAAATAAGAATTACATTAGCCATCTTCCACATATCAGACACTACACCTGTTTGAAGAGATAAATTAAAAATATTAGATAATGGTTCAAGAGTTCCATTTTTGCATTCCTTAAGAACCCTTGCAAAAAGCTCATCAGACCCGCGATTTATTTTGTTTCAGTCGGTCTAGTTGTTTCATAACCATTTGCTAGTGACTGTGATATTGCATAATTTATCTTCTTCTGGGCCTCTGTAAAAATTAATTACTGGGATATTATTAGTGTCTTCCTGTGTGAAAACAGAGAGAAAATAATTATTAAAAATAGAGCACATATCATTCTCCTTGTCAGTAAGATGCCCAGAGTTATTTTTAAGGGGACCTATCTTATCCCTAACTTTTGTTCTATAAACCTGGAAAAAACTTTTGGGTTAGTTTTGAATCCTCGTAACTTTAATTTCATAGTCCTGTTTAGCTTTTCTTATCCCCTTTTAACGTCCTCTTAATGTCAGTATACTGATTTATAAGATGACCCTCACCTCTTTTTATGTGCCTATAAATTCCTTTCTTCTGCCCTAAAAGATATTTGAGCCTATTATTCATCCATTTTGGGTCATTTCTACTTGATCTAATTTCTTTAAACGGGATAAATGTTCTTTGGGCAGCCTGTATAGTGTTAAGAAAACTGTCATATTGATACCTCTCTTGTTACCCAGTCCACAGTTCATAAGTGTTCTCTAAGTCCATTATAATCTGCTGTAAAATCTGGGACCGTTACTGAATTATCCCTACTATCATACATCCATTCAATGCTAAGGTAATTGACTTGTGGTCCGAGCCGCGTTCCTCTGTAATTTCTAAATTATTAACAAGGGGTTTTCCTTTCTTGCCAGAACCAAATCAGTAGGAAATTTCCCTTTTGGTTTTTTCACAAACTGTTCAAAAACATTCCTGAACTACTTCTAAAAAGTCGTTTTTATTCTAAATTACCTGTGAAGAAATTCCAATCAATCTGACTAAAGTTGAAGTCCCCTAGAATTACTACGTTATCGTGCCTTGTGGCCTTAACAATTTCCTCCCAAAGTAGTCTCCCTTGTTCTCTAAGTTTGG
>WNWK01026391.1:0-27429 GCA_009830355.1 Cherax destructor | reverse complement strand
CTTATTCCTAGCACTACGACTATTGGTGTAATATATATTTAGAGACCCTCCTTTCTCTTTACCCTTCCTGCTCATCTCTGTTTTTCCACTATACCTATTACTGTCCTTGTCATCTAGTGTCACTAGCTTTCCACTATCCACCTTATTCTGCCTATTACTAGTTCTCCTACAACTTATAATATTACTACACTGGGACTTCTCTGTTTTCCCCCAAAACCCATACCACTAACTATTTCTAGTTTAAAGCCCTAACAGCTCCCTCCACTGCAGTTGCCAGTGCCCCACCCCAGACCTGGATAAGTGAACCCCATCCCTGGCATACATGTCATTTCTGCCATAGAAGAGGTCCCAGTTGTCAATGAATGTTACTGAATTTTCCTTACAGTATTTGTCCAGCCAGCAATTGACACCAATTGCCCTGGACAGCCATTCATTTCCAACTCCTCTCCTTGGCAAAATACCACATATGACAGGGTTCCCACCCTTCTTCCTAATTATGTCTATTGCTGACCTAAACCTGCTAGTCAGGTCCTCACTCCTACGTCTGCCAACATCGTTGCCTCCAGCACTGAGACAGATAATAGGATTGCTCCCATTACCTCTCATGATGTCGTCCAGACGGCTAACAATATCCTCCATCCAGCCCCAGGAAAGCAAACCCTCTGTCTCCTACTCCTATCAATCAAACAGAAAGCCCTATCCATGTACCTAACCTGACTGTCCCCAACAACAACAATGTTTTTACCTTCCTTTGTGTCTTTCGTCGTGACGCTCCCAGAAGTCGACTCACATTCATCGGGTAGCACGGAGAATGGGTTCGATGTTTCCACAACATTCTCCTGGGTCTTCGTTGTTTCTACCTCTCCACCCGTCCTCTTGAGCCTTAACTTTGTCCCATGCGTTTTAGCCACTGTCCAGGTTCCTTTCTGGCTTGAGGATTCTCAACAGGAGGATTACTACGAATCCTCTTGTTTTCCTCAGTCAGTCGCTGTATCTCAAGCTTAGCTACCCTCAGTTCTTCCTTCAGCTGCTGGTAGAGTAGCTCAAGAGAGGACATCTTCTTCAGATTGACAGAGAGCACACAAGACACGTCTTCACTGAGTTAAGTCAGGTCCACCACTGAGTTAAGTCAGGTCCACCACAACTAACACCCCCCACAGTATCCCTAAGACAACCACAACAACCATCCCCACTATAACTACTATCACAACAACCATCCCAACCACAATCACCCATTCAACTACAATACCACCACTACCACTATCCTCACTCTACCATACATTGTAGATAGTTTCAAAAGAGCTTTCTAGTGTTCTCGTTGATAGATGAGTGTGGGTGTGAGTGTGTACTCACCTATATGTATTGCAGAGGTCGATTCACAGCTCCTGGCCCTGAAAAACCTGCCGTCTTTCCTCTTACTCTTAGAGGTGTTTTTGTTATGACTTTTCTTTCGTCGTGGAGACAGCCTCTGTCTCCCACCTCTGTCTCCCACCTCTGTCTCCCACCTCTGTCTCCCACACTTCACCTACTCTCAACCTCCGCTCCTCCTCACCATTATTCTTCTGGTGTTCTGATTTTCTTGTTTTGAAGGCTCCGACTAGACTTTTTCATTTGTCTTATTCCTCGTCCTTAAACTTTATTATTTTTTAAACGAACGGTCGTATCCCACCGAGACAGGGAGACCCAAAATTTTGAATTTAAAATTATACAAGAGAAGGGGTTACTAGCCCTTGCTCCGGCATTTTAGTCGCCTATTACGACACGCACGGCTTACGGAAGAAGAATTCTGTTCCAATTCCCCATGGAGATAAGAGGAAATAAAGATGAACAAGACATATTAATAATATAGAAAAAATCCAGAGGGGTGTGTGTATATATATGCTTGTACATGCATGTGTAATGTGACCTAAGTGTAAGTAGAAGTAGCAAGACATACCTGTTATCCCTACCATCATGTAAAGCAATTACAGGTTTCCGATTCACGTTCACTTGGCAGGACGGTAGTACCTCCTTGGGGGGTGACTGTCTACCAACCTACTACCACAGGACGGTAGTACCTCCCTGGGCGGTGACTGTCTACCAACCTACTACCTAGGCTAAAACTTTATATATTTTTATATTACGTTTTCTTCCAGTCCTGGTTCATGGCTGGGTCCCCAGTCCTTTTTTATGGCTGGGTCCCCAGTCCTTTTTATGGCTGTGTCCCCAGTCCTGGTTCATGGCAGGGTCCCAGTCCTGGTTCATGGCTGGGTCCCCAGTCCTGGTTCATGGCTGGGTCCCCAGTCCTGGTTCATGGCTGGGTCCCCAGTCCTGGTTCATGGCTGGGTCCCCAGTCCTGGTTCATGGCTGGGTCCCCAGTCCTGGTTCATGGCTGGGTCCCCAGTCCTGGTTCATGGCAGGGTCCCCAGTCCTGGTTCATGGCTGGGTCCCCAGTCCTGGTTCATGGCTGGGTCCCTAGTCCTGGTTCATAGCTGGGTCTCCAGTCCTGGTTCATGGCTGGGTCCCCAGTCCTGGTTCATGGCTGGGTCCCCAGTCCTGGTTCATGGCTGGGTCCCCTAGGGTGTCCTGGAGTTCATGGCTGGGTCCCCAGTCCTGGCTCATGGCTGGGTCCCCAGTCCTGGTTCATGGCTCGGTCCCCAGTCCTGGTTCATGACTGGGTCCCCAGTCCTAGTTCATGGCTGGGTCCCCAGTCCTGGTTCATGGCTGGGTCCCTAGTCCTGGTTCCATAGCTGGGTCCCCAGTCCTGGTTCATGGCTGGGTCCCCAGTCCTGGAGTCCTCATGGCTGGGTCCCCAGTCCTGGTTCATGGCTGGTCCCCAGTCCTGGTTCATGGCTGGGTCCCCAGTCCTGGCTCATGGCTGGGTCCCCAGTCCTGGTTCATGGCTCGGTCCCCAGTCCTGGTTCATGACTGGGTCCCCAGTCCTAGTTCATGGCTGGGTCCCCAGTCCTGGTTCATTGCTGGGTCGCTCGTGGACAGACAGATGGATAAGAAAAGTTTTTTTTTTTCAAATATATACTTGTTGTACAGACGTAATTTAGACGTTGACGTTCTGCAAGGATTTCATATGTAGCAATGAAATCTGAATCTGTCTGAAAAGAACAAAAAGGCGCAATAACGTGACTGGAACAATACACAAATAACTCGCCCATAGGAGAGATAAGCATAAACATTACCTTCGCTTCTGTTTTCCTCCTCTCCTCCCATTCCTGTCCTCCTCGCCTGTGTATACTGGCTCACTCACTCTCTTCTGTTAGTGTGACTTGTGAATGCTCCAAGACAGACCGAAATGTTGTCATAAGCTTTTCTCGATATCCTATGTGTGGGTTATTTATGTGCTGAATATGTATCTTACGGAGCTGTTCAGAGTTGACGGAGGCATCTAACACTGCCCTGTGAGAGGGAGGCATCTAACACTGCCCTGTGAGAGGGAGGCATCTAAAACTGCCCTGTGAGAGGGAGGCATCTAACACTGCCCTGTGAGAGGGAGGCATCTAACACTGCCCTGTGAGAGGGAGGCATCTAACACTGCCCTGTGAGAAGGAGGCATCTAACACTGCCCTGTGAGAGGAGGCATCTAACACTGCCCTGTGAGAGGAGGCATCTAACACTGCCCTGTGAGAAGGAGGCATCTAACACTGCCCTGTGAGGGAGGCATCTAACACTGCCCTAGGAGAAGGAGGCATCTAACACTGCCCTGTGAGAAGGAGGCATCTAACACTGCCCTGTGAGAGGAGGCATCTAACACTGCCCTGTGAGAAGGAGGCATCTAACACTGCCCTGTGAGAGGGAGGCATCTAACACTGCCCTGTGAGAAGGAGGCATCTAACACTGCCCTGTGAGAAGGAGGCATCTAACACTGCCCTGTGAGAAGGAGGCATCTAACACTGCCCGAGAGGCACTAACACTGTGAGAAGGGAGGCATCTAACACTGCCCTAGGTGAGGGAGGCATCTAACACTGCCTGTGAGAAGGAGGCATCTAACACTGCCCTGTGAGAAGGAGGCATCTAACACTGCCCTGTGAGAAGGAGGCATCTAACACTGCCCTGTGAGAAGGAGGCATCTAACACTGCCCTGTGAGAGGGAGGCATCTAACACTGCCCTGTGAGAAGGAGGCATCTAACACTGCCCTGTGAGAAGGAGGCATCTAACACTGCCCTGTGAGAGGAGGCATCTAACACTGCCCTGTGAGAAGGAGGCATCTAACACTGCCCTGTGAGAAGGAGGCATCTAACACTGCCTGTGAGAAGGAGGCATCTAACACTGCCCTTTGAGAAGGAGGCAACTAACACTGCCTGTGAGAAGGAGGCATCTAACACTGCCCTGTGAGAAGGAGGTATCTAACACTGCCTGTGAGAAGGATGCATCTAACACTGCCCTGTGAGGAGGCATCTAACACTGCCCTGTGAGAAGGAGGCATCTAACACTGCCCTGTGAGAAGGAGGCAACTAACACTGCCTGTGAGAAGGAGGCATCTAACACTGCCCTGTGAGAAGGAGGCATCTAACACTGCCTGTGAGAAGGAGGCATCTAACACTGCCCTGTGAAAAGGAGGCATCTAACACTGCTCTGTGAGAAGGAGGCATCTAACACTGCCCTGTGAGAAGGAGGCAACTAACACTGCCCTGTGAGAAGGAGGCATCTAACACTGCCCTGTGAGAAGGAGGCATCTAAATGACCTTAGAGTTCTCCATCTGTGGTAAGTCATCTAACACTGCTGTCAGAAGGAGCACCTCTAACATGCCAGTTGAGAGCATCTGAGCATCACTACACTCCTAAACATCCCTCCCCAGAAGCACTCCTACACACCCTCCCACACACATCCTCCCCACACACATCCTCCCCACACACATCCCTCCCCACACACATCCTTCCCCACACATCCTCCACACATCCTCCCCACAACATCCTCCCACACACATCCCTCCCCACACACATCCCTCCCCACACACATCCCTCCCCACACACATCCTCCCACACACATCCCTCCCCACACACATCCTCCCCACACATCCCTCCCCACACACATCCCTCCCCACACACATCCCTCCCCACACACATCCTCCCCACACACATCCCTCCCCACACACATCCCTCCCCACACACATCCCTCCCCACACACATCCCTCCCCACACACATCCCTCCCCACACACATCCCTCCCCACACACATCCCTCCCCACACACATCCCTCCCCACACACTACATCCCTCCCCTCACATCTCCCCACCATCCCTCCCCACACACTCCTCCACACATCCCTCCCCACACACATCCCTCCCCACACACATCCCTCCCACACACATCCTCCCCACACACATCCCTCCCCACACACCTCCCTCCTCCCACACACATCCCTCCCCACACACATCCCTCCCCACACACATCCCTCCCCACACACATCCCTCCCACACACATCCCTCCCAAACCACATCCCTCCCACACACATCCCTCCCCACACTACATCCCTCCCCACACACATCCCTCCCCACATCTCACACATCCCTCCCCACACACATCCCTCCCCACACACATCCCTCCCACACACATCCCTCCCCACACACATCCCTCCCCACACACATCCCTCCCCACACACATCCTTCCCCACACACATCTCCAGAGACGTGTGCTTCCTCTGTTGCATCTCTCTCCATGTGCCTAACATTCTGTCGGTAATTCTACCATTATTGCTAAATTATTTTTTTATGTGTTTAGCTTTGCTTATTTTTTTTATATTTTAATTCAAGTTCGGTAAATTATTAAAAGTGTTACAATTTTTTCCATATTTAACCCTTTTTTCATTTTTTACTTTTACTCTGTTTTTCACCAATATTTTCTACAGGGAAAACCCAATAACTCTTTTTCCCTGACACTTTTATGCCTGACACTCACTAAAAAAAAAAAAAAAAGTTTCTGTTCCATAAGTATTTTACTCACCATCTATGTAACAGCTGTTTTTCCAAAAATATTACAGCAAGTGTCTGTTAACCTGGTGTGTAGTTGACACTCTTCTTTTACTCCTTCATCAACCTTGACACAAGGTGTCGCCTTCCATTTGTTGACCAGATTTTGTTCTTTCAGTGAAATTCCCAGAAAAGTTCCAGAGTGAATGTCGTAACCTGCAAATGACGTCACAACCTGGGCGTGACCTTATAACTTACACGTGACCTTATAACCTCTAGTGATCACTACACGGCAAGGGAAGACAGTGACCACTACAGTGTAGTGGAAGATTGTGACCATTACACTGCAGGGACGACAGTGATCACTATACTGTAAGGGAAGACAGTGACCACTACACTGCAGGGAACGAGAGTGATCACTACAGTGTAGGGGAAGACAGTGACCACTACACTGCAGGGACGACAGTGATCTCTACACTTCAGGAACGACAGTGATCACTACACTGTAAGGACGACAGTGATCACTACACTGTAAAGAAAAACAGTGACCACTACACTGCAGGGAACGACAGTGATCACTACACTGCAGGGAACGACAGTGATCACTACACTGCAGGGGAAGACAGTGATTCTACACTGTAGGGACGACAGTGATCACTACACTGCTTGGACGACAGAGACGACTACACTGCAGGGACGACAGTCACCACTACACTACAGGGATGACAGTGACGACTACACTTCAAGGACGCCAGTGACCACTACACAGCAATGGACGTCAGTGACCACTACACAGCAGTGACTACTACACTGCAGGGGACAACAATGGAACTCTGGGAGCTAGAGTTACTGATGGTCCTACCTGGTTATTGTCGTCCTAGAGGGGAGGGAAGGAAGGAGAGGGGAGGGAAGGAAGGAGAAATAGAAGGAAAGGGTAAGAAGAAAAAGGAAAAGAAGGAAATTGAATGAAAGAAGGAAGAGATGAGGAGATAATGAAGAAAGAGGAAAGAGAGGTAAAAAAAGGGATAGAAGGAAAGGGAGTGGATAGGAGGGAAGTAAGAGGAGGGAAGAGACGGAAGGGGAGAGGAGGGAAGGAAGGGGAGGGAAGGGAAGGAAGGGGAGAGGAGGGAAGGAAGGGACGGGGAGGGAAGGAAGTGGGCGGGAGCGAAGGCAGTGGAGGGAGGGAAGGCAGGGCGGAAGGGGAGGGAAGGAAGCGGTGGGGAGGGAAGGAGGGTGGGGAGGGAAGGCAGTGGAAGGGAGGGAAGGCAGGGGAAGGGAGGGAAGGCAGCAGCAGGGCTAAAGAGGAAGTACCAAGCACTGCAGTAATGTGGGAGGAGTAACCTGTGTATACCACAGTATTTGTACTTCAGTAAACTGTTTGTACTCTAGCAGTCTGTGTGTACTCCTGTAATATGTGTACCATAGTTTAATGCAGAAGCAGACTGCATGATCAAGTGGTCCAGGTGAGCGCTGGTAAGCTCACTATGATCAAGTGGTCCAAGTGAGCGCTGGTAAGCTCACTATGATCAAGTAGTACAGGTGTGTCCTGGTTAGCTCACTATGATCAAGTAGTACAGGTGTGTCCTGGTTAGCTCACTATGATCAAGTGGTACAGGTGTGCCCTGGTAAGCTCACTATGATCAAGTGGTACAGGTGTGTCCTGGTTAGCTCACTATGATCAAGTGGTACAGGTGTGTCCTGGTTAGCTCACTATGATCAAGTGGTACAGGTGTGCCCTGGTAAGCTCACTATGATCAAGTGGTACAGGTGTGCCCTGGTAAGCTCACTATGATTAAGGGTCAGGTGTTCCGGTAAGCTACTAGATCATGTTCCAGGGGCTGGTAAGCTCACTATGATCAAGTGTTCCAGGTGAGCGCTGGTAAGCTCACTTTTATCAAGTGGTCCAGGTGAGCGCTCTTAAGCTCACTTTTATCAAGTGGTCCAGGTGAGCGCTGGTAAGCTCACTATGATCAAGTAGTACAGGTGTGCCCTGGTAAGCTCACTATGATCAAGTAGTACAGGTGTGCCCTGGTAAGCTCACTATGATCAAGTGGTACAGGTGTGCCCTGGTAAGCTCACTATGATCAAGTGGTACAGGTGTGCCCTGGTAAGCTCACTATGATCAAGGGGTCCAGGTGAGCGCTGGTAAGCTCACTATGATCAAGTAGTACAGGTGTGCCCTGGTAAGCTCACTATGATCAAGTGGTCCAGGTGAGCGCTGGTAAGCTAACTTTTATCAAGTGGTCCAGGTGAGTGCTCTTAAGCTCACTTTTATCAAGTGGTCCAGGTGAGCGCTGGTAAGCTCACTTTTATCAAGTGGTCCAGGTGAGCGCTGGTAAGCTCACTATGATCAAGTAGTACAGGTGTGCCCTGGTAAGCTCACTATGATCAAGTAGTACAGGTGTGCCCTGGTAAGCTCACTATGATCATGTGGTACAGGTGTGTCCTGGTAAGCTCACTAAGATCAAGTGTTCCAGGTGAGCGCTGGTAAGCTCACTTTTATCAAGTGGTCCAGGTGAGCGCTGGTAAGCTCACTTTTATCAAGTGGTCCAGGTGAGCGCTGGTAAGCTCACTTTTATCAAGTGGTCCAGGTGAGCGCTGGTAAGCTCACTTTTATCAAGTGGTCCAGGTGAGCGCTGGTAAGCTCACTTTATCAAGTGGTCCAGGTGAGCGCTGGTAAGCTCACTTTTATCAAGTGGTCCAGGTGAGCGCTGGTAAGCTCACTTTTATCAAGTGGTCCAGGTGAGCGCTGGTAAGCTCACTTTTATCAAGTGGTCCAGGTGAGCGCTGGTAAGCTCACTATGATCAAGTAGTACAGGTGTGCCCTGGTAAGCTCGCTATGATCAAGTAGTACAGGTGTGCCCTGGTAAGCTCACTATGATCAAGTGGTCCAGGTGAGCGCTGGTAAGCTCACTATGATCAAGTGGTCCAGGTGAGCGCTGGTAAGTTCACTATGATCAAGTAGTACAGGTGAGCGCTGGTAAGCTCACTATGATCAAGTGGTCCAGGTGAGCGCTGGTAAGCTCACTATGATCAAGTGGTCCAGGTGAGCGCTGGTAAGTTCACTATGATCAAGTTGTACAGGTGTCCTGGTAAGCTCACTATGATCAAGTGGTCAAGGTGAGCGCTGGTAAGCTCACTATGATCAAGTGGTACAGGTGTGTCCTGGTAAGCTCGCTATGATCAAGTGGTTCAGGTGTGCCCTGGTAAGCTCACTATGATCAAGTAGTACAGGTGAGCCCTGGTAAGCTTGCTATGATCAAGTGGTCCAGGTGTGCCCTGGTAAGCTCACTATGATCAAGTGTTCCAGGTGAGCGCTGGTAAGCTCACTATGATCAAGTGGTACAGGTGTGCCCTGGTAAGCTCACTATGATCAAGTGTTCCAGGTGAGCGCTGGTAAGCTCACTATGATCAAGTGGTATAGGTGAGCCCTGGTAAGCTCACTATGATCAAGTGTTCCAGGTGAGCGCTGGTAAGCTCACTATGATCAAGTAGTACAGGTGTGCCCTGGTAAGCTTGCTATGATCAAGTGGTCCAGGTGTGCCCTGGTAAGCTCACTATGATCAAGTGTTCCAGGTGAGCGCTGGTAAGCTCACTATGATCAAGTGGTACAGGTGTGTCCTGGTAAGCTCGCTATGATCAAGTTGTCCAGGTGTGCCCTGGTAAGCTCACTATGATCAAGTGGTCCAGGTGAGCCCTCGTAAGCTTACTATGATCAAGTGGTCCAAGTGTGCCCTGGTAGGTTCACTATGATCAAGTGGTCCCAGTGTGCCCTTGTAAGCTCACTATGATCAAGTGGTCTAGATGTGCCCTGGTAAGCTTACTATGATCAAGTGGTCCAGGTGTACCCCGGTAAGCTCACTATACTCAAGTGGTCCAGGTGAGCCCTCTTAAGCTTACTATGATCAAGTGGTCCAGGTGAGCCCTCGTAAGCTTACTATGATCAAGTGGTCCAGGTGTACCCCGGTAAGCTCACTTTGATCAAGTGGTCCAGGTGTACCCCTGTAAGCTCACTTTGATCAAGTGGTCCAGGTGTACCCCGGTAAGCTCACTTTAATCAAGTGGTCCAGGTGTACCCCTGTAAGCTCACTTTGATCAAGTGGTCCAGGTGAGCGCTGGTAAGTTCACTATGATCAAGTTGTACAGGTGTCCTGGTAAGCTCACTATGATCAAGTGGTCAAGGTGAGCGCTGGTAAGCTCACTATGATCAAGTGGTACAGGTGTGTCCTGGTAAGCTCGCTATGATCAAGTGGTTCAGGTGTGCCCTGGTAAGCTCACTATGATCAAGTAGTACAGGTGAGCCCTGGTAAGCTTGCTATGATCAAGTGGTCCAGGTGTGCCCTGGTAAGCTCACTATGATCAAGTGTTCCAGGTGAGCGCTGGTAAGCTCACTATGATCAAGTGGTACAGGTGTGCCCTGGTAAGCTCACTATGATCAAGTGTTCCAGGTGAGCGCTGGTAAGCTCACTATGATCAAGTGGTATAGGTGAGCCCTGGTAAGCTCACTATGATCAAGTGTTCCAGGTGAGCGCTGGTAAGCTCACTATGATCAAGTAGTACAGGTGTGCCCTGGTAAGCTTGCTATGATCAAGTGGTCCAGGTGTGCCCTGGTAAGCTCACTATGATCAAGTGTTCCAGGTGAGCGCTGGTAAGCTCACTATGATCAAGTGGTACAGGTGTGTCCTGGTAAGCTCGCTATGATCAAGTTGTCCAGGTGTGCCCTGGTAAGCTCACTATGATCAAGTGGTCCAGGTGAGCCCTCGTAAGCTTACTATGATCAAGTGGTCCAAGTGTGCCCTGGTAGGTTCACTATGATCAAGTGGTCCCAGTGTGCCCTTGTAAGCTCACTATGATCAAGTGGTCTAGATGTGCCCTGGTAAGCTTACTATGATCAAGTGGTCCAGGTGTACCCCGGTAAGCTCACTATACTCAAGTGGTCCAGGTGAGCCCTCTTAAGCTTACTATGATCAAGTGGTCCAGGTGAGCCCTAGTAAGCTTACTATGATCAAGTGGTCCAGGTGTACCCCGTAAGCTCACTTTGATCAAATGGTCCAGGTGTACCCCTGTAAGCTCACTTTGATCAAGTGGTCCAGGTGTACCCCGGTAAGCTCACTTTGATCAAGTGGTCCAGGTGTACCCCTGTAAGCTCACTTTAATCAAGTGGTCCAGGTGTACCCCTGTAAGCTCACTTTGATCAAGTGGTCCAGGTGTACCCTGGTAAGCTCACTATGAACACTTCCAGTCGGTCTGTAAGACTTGAGGGAGGTGCCGCCTGCCATGGTCGCCTCGCTCATGGATGAATCAGTCAGGAATATTTCGTGCTGGTCCTTCGCACCCAGTGTTTATTACTCACTCAAGATTTATTTAAAATTCGATATTTTGATTGTGGCATAACTTAGGATTCTCTCAAATATTCAACATGTTAATTAACATGGTCAGAAACACGTGGTGAATTAAATGAGTTAATAAAACAAATATTTTATTTTTACATTTTATTAGTATTAATACATGTATTCATATACAGGTTAATATATTTTCTTTGGTTAACCTGGGTTATTAATCCTACTAAAATAGAATATGCTACATTTACATCTATATATACACTGTTACTCTAGTTTTCTTCTCTTTGTTTGTACATGTAGATGACCATAATCTAATGACCAAAAACCGTTCAATATATACTTTTGGTCATGAAAGACAGAAAGACACGATTTATTGACTTTAACACTGCACTTCATTTCTCCTAAATTACTGATACTCATCAACTCACATGTCTCGGTATCAGGTATCTTATATTTCTCATGGGTCAACAATTGCGTAAAGTTTGATGGAACCAACATTTACTCAGCATACATTCTTAGTTCTATTTGCTACTTTCACAAAATACATTTTAGGCTGAAGTGTCACAAACTCTCTAACATTATGTTCACACATCTCCGATTTTAAGAGTCCTGGTTCTGCCTTGACAGCGCTGTCTTAACAGTCTTGGTTCTGCCTTGACAGCGCTGTCTTAACAGTCTTGGTTCTGCCTTGACAGCGCTGTCTTAACAGTCTTGGTTCTGCCTTGACAGTGCTGTCTTAACAGTCTTGGTTCTGCCTTGACAGCTCTGTCTTAACAGTCCTGGTTGTGCCTTGACAGCGCTGTCTTAACAGTCCTGGTTGTGCCTTGACAGCGCTGTCTTAACAGTCCTGGTTGTACCTTGACAGCTCTGTCTTAACAGTCCTGGTTGTGCCTTGACAGCTCTGTCTTAACAGTCCTGGTTGTGCCTTGACAGCTCTGTCTTAACAGTCCTGGTTGTGCCTTGACAGTGCTGTCTTAACAGTCCTGGTTGTGCCTTGACAGCTCTGTCTTAACAGTCCTGGTTGTGCCTTGACAGCTCTGTCTTAACAGTCCTGGTTGTGCCTTGACAGCGCTGTCTTAACAGTCCTGGTTGTGCCTTGACAGTGCTGTCTTAACAGTCCTAGTTGTGCCTTGACAGCTCTGTCTTAACAGTCCTGGTTGTGCCTTGACAGCTCTGTCTTAACAGTCCTGGTTGTGCCTTGACAGTGCTGTCTTAACAGTCCTAGTTGTGACTTGACAGCTCTGTCTTAACAGTCCTAGTTGTGCCTTGACAGCTCTGTCTTAACAGTCCTGGTTGTGCCTTGACAGCTCTGTCTTAACAGTCCTGGTTGTGCCTTGACAGCGCTGTCTTAACAGTCCTAGTTGTGACTTGACAGCTCTGTCTTAACAGTCCTGGTTGTGCCTTGACAGCTCTGTCTTAACAGTCCTAGTTGTGCCTTGACAGCTCTGTCTTAACAGTCCTGGTTGTGCCTTGACAGCTCTGTCTTAACAGTCCTGGTTGTGCCTTGACAGTGCTGTCTTAACAGTCCTGGTTGTGCCTTGACAGCGCTGTCTTAACAGTCCTGGTTGTGCCTTGACAGCTCTGTCTTAACAGTCCTGGTTGTGCCTTGACAGCGCTGTCTTAACAGTCCTGGTTGTGCCTTGACAGCGCTGTCTTAACAGTCCTGGTTGTGCCTTGACAGCGCTGTCACGCAGTAGATGATCTGTACGACAGTTTGAGACGTGTTTACAATAAGGGTTTTTCTCTTTAATTCAGTATGCAAATACTAACACTTTATACTTAATAAGTATGAATCAGTATCAGTATATAACAACTTGAAATCATCTCTATAATATGGTTGTAGAACTTTACACAAAAAATTATAGAATTTCTTCTGTCTTGGAAACCGAGATAAAGAAGTAAATTAACTATTAACTTCTGTTTCATCAAAGTAAAATAACTATATCCTGTCGTAAGTGAGTAATTGATTTTAAAAGAAAGGATCTTCAGTAAAGATCTTCCACAGACGACATTGAGAGTTTAAACTCCTTCTACTTGGTAGGGCGTTGAGTACTGGGTCTCTGTTCAGTGTTAGTTCTAATAAATGATTCTACAAATTTACTTTGCACATTTAGTTTCAAGGTGACACTCATAATACAGTACTTCAGTGTATTCGTTGGAATGACTGTGGTCATAATTCTTACATATTGTCTCTCCTACTATGATGTAAGACTAGAGTCTGGATGTTCTTGACTTCATGCAAGTCTGACTCTTCCTGTGATCCTACTCTCCTCAAACATGTATGACAATCTTTCACGAAGTCTTCCAGGTCCTTCATGACAAACATTACACAAGAATCAAAGTCTTTAATGAGGAGCAAAATGACTGAGTTAGTAACAATGTACACACTATGTTAAATTTATAATCTTTATTTTCTTTCTTACATAAACTGGTGAAAGAATCATCTTGATCGTGTTTCAGTTGATGAATGAATAATGATACGTTAATAACCCTCTCTAAATTATTCGTCTTGTCTCTTCTTAATGGAAACTCATCAATGGATGCTTTCGCGTCCATTGACGAGTTTTCCTTCAAGCAGCCCTTCAAGCAGCCCTTCAAGCAGCCCTTCAAGCAGTCCTTCAAGCAGCCCTTCAAGCAGCCCTTCAAGCAGCCCTTCAAGCAGCCCTTCAAGCAGCCCTTCAAGCAGCCCTTCAAGCAGCCCTTCAAGCAGTCCTTCAAGCAGCCCTTCAAGCAGTCCTACAAGCAGCCCTTCAAGCAGCCCTTCAAGCAGTCCTTCAAGCAGCCCTTCAAGCAGCCCTTCAAGCAGCCCTTCAAGCAGTCCTTCAAGCAGCCCTTCAAGCAGTCCTTCAAGCAGCCCTTCAAGCAGTCCTTCAAGCAGCCCTTCAAGCAGTCCTTCAAGCAGTCCTTCAAGCAGTCCTTCAAGCAGTCCTTCAAGCAGTCCTTCAAGCAGCCCTTCAAGCAGTCCTTCAAGCAGTCCTTCAAGCAGCCCTTCAAGCAGCTCCTTCAAGCAGCCCTTCAAGCAGTCCTTCAAGCAGTCCTTCAAGCAGTCCTTCAGCAGCCCTTCAAGCGTCCTTCAAGCAGCCCTTCAAGCAGTCCTTCAAGCAGCCCTTCAAGCAGTCCTTCAAGCAGCCCTTCAGCAGCACCTTCAAGCTCCTTCAAGCAGCCCTTCAAGCAGCCTTCAAGCAGTCCCTTCAAGCAGCCTTCAAGCAGCCTTCAAGCAGCCTTCACAGCCCTTCACAGCTCAGTCCTTCAAGCAGCCTTCAAGCAGTCCTTCAAGCAGCCCTTCAAGCAGTCCTTCAAGCAGTCCTTCAAGCAGTCCTTCAAGCAGTCCTTCAAGCAGTCCTTCAAGCAGTCCTTCAAGCAGTCCTTCAAGCAGTCCTTCAGCAGCCTTCAGCCCTTCAAGCAGCCCTTCAAGTCTCAAGCAGCTGCTCTTCAAGCAGCCTTCGCAGCCTTCAAGCAGTCCTTCAAGCAGTCCTTCAAGCAGTCCTTCAAGCAGCCCTTCAAGCAGTCCTTCAAGCAGCCCTTCAAGCAGTCTCCAGTCTTCAAGCAGTCCTTCAAGCAGCCTCAGTCTCAAGCAGTCCTTCAAGCAGTCCTTCAAGCAGCCCTTCAAGCAGTCCTTCAAGCTAGAGTCCTTTGGCAGTCCTTGCAGCTTCAAGCAGTCCTTCGCTGTCCTGGCAGTCCTTCAGCTCCTTCAACATTAGAGCATCCTTAAGCAGTCCTTCCAAGCAGTCCTTCAGCAAGCAGTCTCAAGAATCAAAGTCCTTCAAAGCAGCCTTCAGAGCTTGCAAGTCACCTTAGATCTTCAAGAGTCCTTCATAGTCCCTTCCAAACGTCAGCTCTCATTAGCATCCTGCAGTCCTTCGCAGCCTTCAGAGTCAAGTCGTTAAGCACCTTCAAATTATTCGCTGTCTCTTCAATGGAACTCTCAAGCAGTCTTCAAGCTCCTTCAAGACAGTCCTTCAAGCTAGCAGCCCTTCAGAGCCCTTCAAGCAGCCTCAAGCAGCCCTTCAAGCCCTTCAGCAGCCTTCAGCAGCCCTTCAAGCACCCTTCGCAGCCCTTCAGCAGCCCTTCAAGCAGTCCTTCAAGCAGCCCTTCAAGCAGTCCTTCAAGCAGCCCTTCAAGCAGCCCTTCAAGCAGTCCTTCAAGCAGCCCTTCAAGCAGCCCTTCAAGCAGCCTTCAAGCAGTCCTTCAAGCAGCCTTCAAGCAGTCCTTCAAGCCCTTCAAGCAGTCCTTCAAGCAGCCCTTCAAGCAGTCCTCAAGCAGCCCTTCACAGTCCTTCAGCAGCCCTCAAGCAGTCCTTCAAGCAGCCTTCAAGCAGCCCTTCAAGCAGCCTCAAGTCTCAGTCCTTCAAGCAGCCTTCAAGCAGTCTTCAAGCAGCCTTCAGCAGCCTTCAAGCAGTCCTTCAAGCAGTCCTTCAAGCAGTCCTTCAAGCAGTCTTCAAGCAGTCCTTCAAGCAGCCCCTTCAAGCAGCCTTCAGCCCTTCAAGCAGCCCTTCACAGCCTTCAAGCAGTCCTTCAAGCAGTCCTTCAAGCAGCCTTCAAGCAGTCCTTCAAGCAGCCTTAGCAGCTCCTTCAAGCAGTCCTCACACCTTCAAGCAGTCCTTCAAGCAGCCTTCAAGCAGTCCTTCAAGCAGCCTTCAAGGTCTCAGCAGCCCTTCAAGCAGTCTTCAAGCAGTCCTTCAAGCAGCCTTCAAGCAGTCCTTCAAGCAGCCTTCAAGCAGTCCTTCAGCAGCCCTTCAAGCAGCCTTCAAGCAGTCCTTCAAGCAGTCCTTCAAGCAGCCCTTCAAGCGTCCTTCAAGCAGCCTTCAAGCAGCCTTCAAGCAGCCTTCAAGCAGCCCTTCAAGCAGTCCTCGCAGCTTCAAGCAGCCTTCAAGCAGTCCTTCAAGCAGCCCTTCAAGCAGTCCTTCAAGCAGCCCTTCAAGCAGTCTCACTCCTTCAAGCAGTCCTTCAGCAGCCTTCAGCAGTCCTTCAAGCAGCCCTTCAAGCAGTCTTCAAGCAGCCTCAAGCAGCCTTCAAGCAGCCTTCGCAGCCTTCAAGCAGTCTCTCAGTCTCAAGCAGCCCTTCAAGCAGCTCCTTCAAGCAGCCCTTCAAGCGTCCTTCAAGCAGCCTTCAAGCAGCTCCTTCAAGCAGTCCTTCAAGCAGTCCTTCAAGCACCTTCAAGCAGTCCTTCAAGCAGCTCCTTCAAGCAGTCCTTCAAGCAGTCCTTCAAGAGTCTCAAGCACCTTCAAGCAGTCCTTCAGCAGCCCTTCAAGCAGTCCTTCAAGCAGCCTTCAAGCAGCTCCTTCAAGCAGTCCTTCAAGCAGCCTTCAAGCAGTCCTTCAAGCAGTGCCTTCAAGCAGTCCTTCAAGCAGCCCTTCAAGCAGTCCTTCAGCAGCTAACAGTCCTTCAAGCAGCCCCTTCAAGCAGTCCTTCAAGCAGCCCTTCAAGCAGTCCTTCAAGCTAGCCCTTCAAGCAGTCCTTCAAGCAGCTGCAGCCTTCAAGCAGCCTTCAAGCAGCTCCTTCAAGCAGTCCTTCAAGCAGCCTTCAAGCAGTCCTTCAGCAGCCTTCAAGCAGTCCTTCAATCCAGCAGTCCTTCAAGCAGTCCTCTCAAGCAGCCCTTCAAGCAGTCCTTCAGCAGCCCTTCAAGCAGCCTTCAAGCAGCCTTCAAGAGTCCTTCAAGCAAGCCTCAGCGTCTTCAAGCAGCCTTCAAGCAGTCCATCTCAAGCAGCCTTCAAGCAGTCCTTCAAGCAGCCCTTCAAGCAGTCTCAGCCCTTCACAGCCCTCAAGCAGTCCTTCAAGCAGCCCTTCAGCAGCCTTCAAGCAGTCCTTCAACAGTCCACAGCCTTCAAGCAGTCTTCACAGCCCTTCAAGCAGTCCTTCAGCTCCTTCAAGAGTCCTAACTTCAAGCTCAAGCCCTCAGTCTCAAGCAGCCTTCAAGCAGCCTTCAAGCAGCCTTCAAGCAGTCCTTCAAGCAGCCCTTCAAGCAGTCCTTCAAGCAGCCTCACAGTCCTCACAGTCCTTCAAGCAGCCTTCAACAGTCCTCAAGCAGCCCTTCAGCAGCCCTTCAAGCAGCTCCCTCAGCAGTCCTTCAAGAGCCCTTCAAGCAGTCCTTCAAGCAGCCCTTCAAGCAGTCCTTCAAGCAGTCCTTCAAGCAGTCCTTCGCAGCCCTTCAGCAGCCTTCAAGCAGCCTTCAAGCAGTCTCAGCAGCCCTTCAAGCAGCCCTTCACAGTCTCAAGCAGTCCTTCAAGCAGTCCTTCAAGCAGTCCTTCAAGCAGTCCTTCAAGCAGTCCTTCAAGCAGTCCTTCAAGCAGCCCTTCAAGCAGCCCTTCAAGCAGTCCTTCAAGCAGTCCTTCAAGCAGTCCTTCAAGCAGCCCTTCAAGCAGTCCTTCAAGCAGTCCTTCAAGCTAAGCAGTCCTTCAAGCAGCCCTTCAAAGCCAGATCCTTCAAGCAGCCCTTCAAGCAGTCCTTCAAGCAGCCCTTCAAGCAGTCCTTCAAGCAGCCCTTCAAGCAGTCCTTCAAGCAGTCCTTCAAGCAGTCCTTCAAGCAGTCCTTCAAGCAGTCCTTCAAGCAGCCCTTCAAGCAGTCCTTCAAGCAGTCCTTCAAGCAGTCCTTCAAGCAGTCCTTCAAGCAGTCCTTCAAGCAGTCCTTCAAGCAGTCCTTCAAGCAGTCCTTCAAGCAGTCCTTCAAGCAGTCCTTCAAGCAGTCCTTCAAGCAGTCCTTCAAGCAGTCCTTCAAGCAGTCCTTCAAGCAGTCCTTCAAGCAGTCCTTCAAGCAGCCCTTCTTAGTTTCAGTTAGTGTTGGTGTTTGGCATCACATCTTTCCTTCTTTTTAAAACATTAGTAAGCTACGACATCTTGGAATGTACGTTATCATCGTCCCTCATGTACGAGTATTGAATTTCTTAGGATAATCATCATATATTTCAACTTTAACTTGATGTTCTAACAATAGAAATTTTATTATAATGGTTTCAGTACGGCCAATGAACCATCCAACCTACGATATAGTGTTTAACTGTATATATAGTATTGGAGGGACATATTCTCAGAAAAAAAAAAAAAAAAAAAAACATGGTGAAAGGGACAGTGTATTTATGAGATATTTGCCACAAAAAAATTCCCTACATGTGTTCAAAAAATGTCAAGGTCTTTCTCAGAACACTCAGGTATACTATATTTTCTATTGGAATTTTCTAAGTAATCTAATTCAATAGGGTACTCCTTCCTCTCTAATGTATTATGGAAACTCGCATTGTGAGGTCTGTGAGACAGGTGGGTTGTGGGTTTGTCTAGGTGAAGTGGGTTGTGCAGGAGGTGAAGTCTGTCTAGGTGAAGTTGGTTGTGCAGGAGGTGAAGTGTGTCTAGGTGAAGTGGGTTGTGCAGGAGGTGAAGTCTGTCTAGGTGAAGTTAGTTGTGCAGGAGGTGAAGTCTGTCTAGGTGAAGTGGGTTGTGCAGGAGGTGAAGTCTGTCTAGGTGAGGTGGGTTGTGCAGGAGGTGAAGTGTGTCTAGGTGAAGTGGGTTGTGCAGGAGGTGAAGTCTGTCTAGGTGAGGTGGGTTGTGCAGGAGGTGAAGTGTGTCTAGGTGAAGTGGGTTGTGCAGGAGGTGAAGTTTGTCTAGGTGAAGTGGGTTGTGCAGGAGGTGAAGTTTGTCTAGGTGAAGTGGGTTGCGCAGGAGGTGAAGTTGTCTAGGTGAAGTGGGTTGTGCAGGAGGTGAAGTTGTCTAGGTGAAGTGGGTTGTGCAGGAGGTGAAGTTGTCTAGGTGAAGTGGGTTGCGCAGGAGGTGAAGTTTGTCTAGGTGAGGTGGGTTGTGCAGGAGGTGAAGTTTGTCTAGGTGAAGTGAGTTGTGCAGGAGGTGAAGTTTGTCTAGGTGAAGTGGGTTGTGCAGGTGGTGAAGTTTGTCTAGGTGAAGTGGGTTGCGCAGGAGGTGAAGTTTGTCTAGGTGAGGTGGGTTGTGCAGGAGGTGAAGTGTGTCTAGGTGAAGTGGGTTGTGCAGGAGGTGAAGTTTGTCTAGGTGAATTGGGTGACGCAGGAGGTGAAGTTTGTCTAGGTGAGGT
The DNA here is from genome assembly GCA_009830355.1 of Cherax destructor. Classification (NCBI taxonomy): domain Eukaryota; kingdom Metazoa; phylum Arthropoda; class Malacostraca; order Decapoda; family Parastacidae; genus Cherax; species Cherax destructor. The sequence goes on along the minus strand of WNWK01026391.1, from coordinate 8,157 downwards.
GGGTTGTGCAGGGGGTGAAGTGTGTCTAGGTGAAGTGGGTTGTGCATTAGGTGAAGTGTGTCTAGGTGAAGTGGGTTGTGCAGGAGGTGAAGTGTGTCTAGGTGAAGTGGGTTGTGCAGGAGGTGAAGTTTGTCTAGGTGAAGTGGGTTGTGCAGGAGGTGAAGTTTGTCTAGGTGAAGTGGGTTGTGCAGGAGGTGAAGTTTGTCTAGGTGAAGTGGGTTGCGCAGGAGGTGAAGTTTGTCTAGGTGAGGTGGGTTGTGCAGGAGGTGAAGTGGGTTGCGCAGGAGGTGAAGTGTGTCTAGGTGAAGTGGGTTGTGCAGGAGGTGAAGTGTGTCTAGATGAAGTGGGTTGTGCAGAAGGTGAAGTCTGTCTAGGTGAAGTGGGTTGTGCAGAAGGTGAAGTCTGTCTAGGTGAAGTGGGTTGTGCAGAAGGTGAAGTTTGTCTAGGTGAAGTGGGTTGTGCAGGAGGTGAAGTGTGTCTAGGTGAAGTGGGTTGTGCAGAATTTGAAGTCTGTCTAGGTGAAGTGGGTTGTGCAGGAGGTGACGTTTGTCTAGGTGAAGTGGGTTGTGCAGAAGGTGAAGTTTGTCTAGGTGAAGTGGGTTGTGCAGGAGGTGAAGTGTGTCTAGGTGAAGTGGGTTGCGCAGGAGAAGCGGGACACTTAGTAGGTGAAGGTTTGATGGGATGGCACGCTTCCTCTGATAAGATTTTTCCAGTCTGCTGCTCTCACTGCTGCAGGTGTAGTGACCCCTGCTGCAGGTGTAGTGACCCCTGCTGCAGGTGTAGTGACCCCTGCTGCAGGTGTAGTGACCACTGCTGTAGGTGTAGTGACCTCTGCTGCAGGTGTAGTAACCCCTGCTGCAGGTGTAGTGACCCCTGCTGCAGGTGTAGTGACCACTGCTCTAGGTGTAGTGACCTCTGCTGCAGGTGTAGTAACCCCTGCTGCAGGTGTAGTGACCCCTGCTGCAGGTGTAGTGACCACTGCTCTAGGTGTAGTGACCTCTGCTGCAGGTGTAGTAACCCCTGCTGCAGGTGTAGTGACCCCTTCTGCAGGTGTAGTGACCACTGCTGTAGGTGTAGTGACCTCTGCTGCAGGTGTAGTAACCCCTGCTGCAGGTGTAGTGACCCCTGCTGCAGGTGTAGTGACCACTGCTCTAGGTGTAGTGACCTCTGCTGCAGGTGTAGTAACCCCTGCTGCAGGTGTAGTGACCCTTGCTGCAGGTGTAGTGACCTCTGCGGCAGGTGTAGTGACCACTGCTGCAGGTGTAGTGACCCCTGCTGCAGGTGTAGTGACCCCTGCTGCAGGTGTAGTAACCTCTTCTGCAGGTGTAGTGACCTCTTCTGCATGTGTAGTGACCTCTGCTGCAGGTGTAGTGACCTCTGCTGCAGGTGTAGTGACCCCTGCTGCAGGTGTAGTGACACCTGCTGCAGGTGTAGTGACCCCTTCTGCAGGTGTAGTGACAACTGCTGTAGGTGTAGTGACCTCTGCTGCAGGTGTAGTAACCCCTGCTGCAGGTGTAATGACCTCTTCTGCAGGTGTAGTGATCCCTGCTGCAGGTGTAGTGACCTCTGCTGCAGGTGTAGTGACCCCTGCTGCAGGTGTAGTGACCCCTGCTGCAGGTGTAGTGACCCCTGCTGCAGGTGTAGTGACCCCTGCTGCAGATGTAGTGACCTCTGCTGCAGGTGTAGTGACCCCTGCTGCAGGTGTAGTGACCCCTGCTGCAGGTGTAGTGACCCCTGCTGCAGGTGTAGTGACCCCTGCTGCAAGTGTAGTGACCCCTGCTGCAGGTGTAGTGACCTCTTCTGCAGGTGTAGTGACCTCTGATGCAAGTGTAGTGACCTCTGATGCAGGTGTAGTGACCTCTGTTGCAGGTGTAGTGACCTCTGCTGCAGGTGTAGTGACCTCTGCTGCAGGTGTAGTGACCCCTGCTGCAGGTGTAGTGACCTCTGCTGCAGGTGTAGTGACCCCTGCTGCAAATGTAGTGACTTCTGCAGGTGTAGTGACCTCTGCTGCAAGTATAGAGACCTCTGCTGCAGGTGTAGTGACCTCTGCTGCAGGTGTAGTGACCTCTGCTGCAAGTGTAGTGACCTCTGCTGCAGGTGTAGTGACCACTGCTGCAGGTGTAGTGACCTCACCTCCACATCTTTCAACAATGTTTACATTGTTAGGCATCCATAGGGCAACACTTTTAATAATAACCTTTAACAATGTTTCACTTTACAACATTAAACTAAAAAAAAATAGTTTTTTTTCAAAAGTTATCTTTAACAACAAACATAACTCTTATGTTTCATGTTAAAGAAGTAAAATTATCAACGTTAAGAATATAATGATGTCCATGAGGGGATGAGCATAAAACAAAGCACCTTGATCAGTCTCGGTGACCTGGGCGTTCAGTCGTCAGACAAAACCATTTCTGGTATATCGTTCTCACTTCCGGCTGCTCCTTGCGGGTTTTTCTCGCGAACTGTGATTACTGTCTTCGCTTCCGTGTGATGATTCTCTTCCTTAATAACATGCCTCGTGCGTGTTATTTCAACCTCACTGAATATCGCCTGCCATGCCTTTGATATACTTTGATGAGTTTAGGGAGTCTTACTACTCTCAGAGCCCGGCCATGGGCCAGGCTCGTCTGGTGCTTGAATGGTCAACCAGGCTGTTGCTGCTGGAGGCCCTCTGCCCCACATATTCATCACAGCCTGGTTGATCTGGCACCTGGTGAAGATACTTGTTCCAGCCATGTTTCTGATATCTTCTGTAAGATGTTGAATAGTCTGGGGCCACGAATGTTGATACAGTGTTCCCTTATTGTCCCCACCGCACCCCTGCTCCTCACACTCCAGTATGTTGTTATGGCAGTGTGAAGGTTTGGGACCAGGTCCTCAAGTACTTTTCAGGTACATATTATCATGTATCTCTCTCTTCTGCTCCAGTGAGTATATGTTCAAGATTTTAAGGCGTTAACAGTAATTTAAATGCTTTACTGGCTCCATTTGTTCCGTAATCGATCTCTGTATTTGTTCCAGCTCTGATATTTCTCCTGCCTTGAATGGGGCCGTCAGCACTGAATAATATTCCAAATGAGGGAGCACTAGCGATTTGAAAAGTGTCACCACTGGCATTATTTCCCTTGTTTTGAAAGTTCTCAGTTCCCACCCCGTCATCCTCCTGGCTGTCGTGATCTTTGTCTTATTATGTTCTATTAACAAAAGGTCAGCTGACATAATTATTTCCAAGTCTTTTATAGTGTTCCTCTTGAGTTCTTTATTCTTTCCATACGGGTGTTTTCATCTATGTCTACTATGAGGATGAGAAGCAGCAGAGGTGCCAGGACAGTGCCTTGGAGAACTGAGCTTTTTCCCTCGCTGATGCTGGATTTTACTCTGTTTACTACTACTTTTTGTGTTCTGTATGTTAGGAACCCGAAAATCCATCTTCCTATCTTTTCCATCATGCCCATGGCCCTCATTTTGTGCGCTATCACTCAATGATCACATTTGTCAAACGCCTTTGCAAAATCTGTGTATATCACATCTGCGTTTTGGTCGCCTTCCAACGCCTCTGTAATTATGTCATAATGGTTCAGCAGCTGTGACAGGCATGATCGTCCCGCTCTAAAACCATGCTGGTTTAGGTTATGCTGGTTGTGCTGATCCATGAAATTTGTAATCTGCCGTCTCATCACTCTTTCGAAGATTTTAATGAAATGGGAAGTTAGGGCTACTGGTCTGTAATTTTTAGCTAGTGCTTTACTGCCTCCCTTATGCAAAGGAGCTGTCTGTACTCTGTTCTCTGGTAGTTTACCTAGATCTAGGCTCTTTCTTAGAAGTATACTGAGTGCTCGTGCTAGTGGTAATTTGCACATCTTTATAAATAGAGCATTCCATGAATTTGGTCCAGGTGCTGATTGAGTGGGCATGTTGTCCATTTCTTTTTCGAAATCTATGGGATTTGTACTGTCAGTTAGTTGGTCTGCTCGGCCCGTAGCTGGACAGATAACCGTCAGACACTTGGCTGACAGACATTTCACAGACGGACATTTGACCGAACGGATATTTCACCGACGGACATTTGTCCGAACGGTCATTTCACCGAACGGAAAGTTAGGTTAGGTTAGGTGATGAATGCCATTTCGTTAGTTCGATGAAATGTCCATCGGTGAAATGTCTGTTGGTCATCTGTCTAGGAGCCGCACGGCCATATGTGGAGTGAAAAATGTTTCCGCATTCTCTACCTTGCTGTCATTTAGTGGGTTGCTAAACACCGACTCATACTGTTCGTTTAGAATTTTGCTCATTTCCTGTTCATCGTCAGTATACGAGTCTTCTCTCAATAATGGTCGAATTCTACTGGTAGTTCTTAGCCTTGATTTTACATAGGAATAAAAATATTTTGGCTTTCTTTCAATATTCTATATGGCCTTTTGTTCCCTTTGTACTTCTTCTGTTAGGTATGACATCTTAAGTTTCTCTCTAATTCAGTGATCTCTCAGCTAAGACTATCTTTCCTTTGTTGCGAAATATTAGTGTTTTTGAGCAATTCAGTAACCGCTTTTCTTCTGTACCATCTACGCTCTCTCTATATCCGATCTTCTTCTGGGCTTTCTTAATGGCACGTGTTTAATACAGACGTTGTATGCTTCTATATTCAGCTTCTCCAGGCACATTAATAACTCAAAAACAATGAGGATTAATCATCCTCTTCTTAATTAAACCTCACTGTCATTGCATGATGGTCCTCTTATGCAGCTCGTTGATTCGTCTCTTAACAGATGTTGGAAATCCTACAACCATCGCAGATGGTTGTAGGATGAACCACTTCCACAGAATGCTCAGATTAACACTTGAAGAGAAGGATGCATTTGTCGATGCAGAACTAGATAACAATTCGAGTCAGGGGGGGGGGATAAAGTTATTGGTATATGTGTGACACCAAGATTGTAAAACCATAGATTGCTACTTACACATACGATCTTTCTTTCGCTCAAACACATCAATAGATATGCCGTCCCATCATTACAGTGATGTACTGAGATATAATGGAGAACGTCGACTAAGGTGAACAACAAATTGAACGCCAGTCATCTTCAGAAAAATTATTTGGTGAGCTTGGATTTGCTTCAACTTTTGATGGAGACAAGAGTAGATGTTGAAAAAGTAGCTAATGTTTATGATACACTCAAAATAAGTTTCTAGAATTAAGCCCAAAGCATTAAGCTCTCAATGTCCTCCGTAGAAAATCTGTGCTAAAGATCATCTCTTAAAATCAATTACACACTTACGACAGGATATAGTTATTTGCACTTTGATGAAATAGAAGTGAATGGTTAATTAACCTCTTTATCTCGGTTTCCAAGACAGGAAGAAGGAATTCTAAATTTTTTGGTGTATAGTTATACAACCATATTATGGAGATGATTTCAAGTTGTTATATACTGATACTGATTCATACTTATGAAGTATAAATTGTTAGTATTTATATACTGAGTTAAAGAGAAAACTCTCATTGTCATACACGTATTTCTTAAACTCTGCTAGAGATCATCCACTGCGTGACAGCTATGAACGCAGAGTAGGACTCTTGAAATCGGAAATATGTGAACATAATATTAGAGATTTTGTGCCATTTAAACTTAAAATGTATTTTGTGAAAGTAGCAAATAGAACTAAAAATGTATGCTGAGTAAATGTTGGTTCCATCCCACTTTACGCCATTGTTGACCCATGAGAAATATAAGAGTATATTGTCTACTCCTGATACCCAGATATTTGAGATGATGAGTATCAGTAACGTACGAGGAGAAATGTGTAGTGTTAAAGTCAATAAATCTGGTCTTTTGGTCTTTCATGAACGGTTCTTGCTCATTAGATTATGGTCATCTAGATGTACCAACAAAGAGAACACTAAAGTGACAATGTAAATAAAGTTTTATATACAGTATGTTCTGTCTTTGTAGGATGAATAAAAGATGTTATTAAATATGTTGTAATGAAAAGATGAATTCATATGTTTTATACAAATAAAATTTCCAAAAATGTTTTACTCCATGTTTTACTGACAATTTTATTTATCAAAAAAGCCCCTAGTATAACAACAAATAATAAAATAACATTTATGTCAGAAAATATACAAAGTCGTAAAACGCACAACAGTAACAAAACACTGTTCATTAGCAGACTCCTCACTGACTCAAAGGCTTTTACTGAGTCGTACGTAATTTACGATTACTTTGACGATGAAATCTGGATCTCTGGGTACAGTCCGCTCAGACACGACGGCATGGTGGCAGGAGGGATTGGTCACTACGTTAAAGACTTGCTTATTTGCACTGACTTGCCTAATACCACAAATGAAGTAATTAAAGTTCTGGTAGTTTAAAAAATAAAATTGGAATCCATTTATTGTACGTGTCTATAAGCCACCAGATACAACTTCCAAGTTGTTCGAAGACAGTTAGTGAAAATCTAATAATGTCTTGAAAATCTTTCAAAGTCAGCCCGAAGTATCTTATTGCCTTGTGATTTCAATTTACGACATCTAAAATGAAAGTATCACAGACTAATAGGAGAAAAATCCCAGGAGCTAGATCAGATGAACAGTCTCGCACACTCGAACTATGAAGACTGCAATAAATTCACCAAAAGCCAGCAAATAACGCAACATAGTGGTGTCAACAACATCTAATTCAGACCACAACATAATCAATGTTCAAACTTTCATACACACTAGACTTCAAGAGCAAAATGCAACCAGTCAGGAGGGTATATTCAACAAATTCAATTTCAATAACAAAAACATTTACTGAGAGCAAACAAATCATGACCTTGGTGAAATATGCTGGGAAGAAAATATAACTGACATGGATATGAGTCTGTATCAGGAGAGGATGAGCTCAGTGGTACTAGACACGTATCATTAAGAAAAAAAGGAGAATATACAAGTTAGAAAGAGAGAGGGATTCCCTCTACAGACGAATACAGAGAATTACAAAACATCTCAGTGGCTGCAGACTGTCTGAAGAATGTAAACACTACTGAGGAGAGTGGACATATTGATCATAGTGAGCTTACCAGGGTGCACCTGGACCACTTGATCATAGTGAGCTTACCAGGGTGCACCTGGACCACTTGATCATAGTGAGCTTACCAGGGTGCACCTGGACCACTTGATCATAGTGAGCTTACCAGGGTGCATCTGGGCCACCTGATCATAGTGAGCTTACCAGGGTGCACCTGGACCACTTGATCCCAGTGAGCTTACCAGGGTGCACCTGGACCACTTGATCACATTGAGCTTACCAGGGTGCACCTGGACCACTTGATCATAGTGAGCTTACCAGGGTGCACCTGAACCACTTGATCATAGTGAGCTTACCAGGGTGCACCTGGACCACTTGATCATAGTGAGCTTACCAGGGTGCACCTGGACCACTTGATCATAGTGAGCTTACCAGGGTGCACCTGGACCACTTGATCATAGTGAGGTTACCAGGGTGCACCTGGACCACTTGATCATAGTGAGCTTACCAGGGTGCACCTGGACCACTTGATCCCAGTGAGCTTACCAGGGTGCACCTGGACCACTTGATCACATTGAGCTTACCAGGGTGCACCTGGACCACTTGATCATAGTGAGCTTACCAGGGTGCACCTGAACCACTTGATCATAGTGAGCTTACCAGGGTGCACCTGGACCACTTGATCATAGTGAGCTTACCAGGGTGCACCTGGACCACTTGATCATAGTGAGCTTACCAGGGTGCACCTGGACCACTTGATCATAGTGAGGTTACCAGGGTGCACCTTGACCACTTGATCCCAGTGAGCTTACCAGGGTGAACCTGAACCACCTGATCATAGTGAGCTTACTAGGGTGCACCTGGACCACTTGATCATAGTGAGCTTACCAGGGTGCACCTGGACCACTTGATCATAGTGAGCTTACCAGGGTGCATCTGGACCACTTGATCATAGTGAGCTTACCAGGGTGCACTTGGACCACTTGATCATAGTGAGCTTACCAGGGTGCACCTGGACCACTTGATCATAGTGACTTACCAGGGTGCACCTGGACCACTTGACCATAGTGAGTTACCAGGGTGCACCTGGACCACTTGATCATAGTGAGCTTACCAGGGCACATCTGGACCACTTGATCAT
>WNWK01026390.1:0-27431 GCA_009830355.1 Cherax destructor | reverse complement strand
TAGTGATGCTAGTGATGGTAGTAGGGTAGTGATGCTAGTGGTGGTAGTAGGGTAGTGATGGTAGTGATGGTAGTAGGGTAGTGATGCTAGTGATGGTAGTAGGGTAGTGATGCTAGTGGTGGTAGTAGGGTAGTGATGCTAGTGATGGTAGTAGGGTAGTGATGCTAGTGATGGTAGTAGGGTAGTGATGCTAGTGATGGTAGTAGGGTAGTGATGCTAGTGGTGGTAGTAGGGTAGTGATGCTAGTGATGGTAGTAGGGTAGTGATGCTTGTGGTGGTACCCACCTAATTGTGGTTGCAGGGGTCGAGACTCAGCTCCTGGCCCCGCCTCTTCGCTGTCCGCTACTGGGTCTCTGCTCTCCCTGCTCCATGAGCTTTATCATACCTTGTCTTAAAACTATGTATGGTTCCCGCCTCCACTATATCGTTCGCTAGACTATTCCACTTCCTGACTACTCTGTGGCTGAAGAAATGCTTCCTAACATCTCTTTGACTCATCTGAGTCTTCAGCTTCCAGTTGTGCCCCCTTGTTTCTGTGTTCCCTCTCTTGAACATCCTATCACTATCCACCTTGTCGATTCCCCGCAGTATTTTGTATGTCGTTATCATGTCTCCTCTACCCCTTCTGTCCTCCAGTGTTGTTAGTCCTATTTCTCTCAACCTTTCTTCATAGGGCAGTCCCCTGAGTTGTGGAACTAACCTTGTCGCAAACCTTTGCACTTTCTCTAGTTTCTTGACGTGCTTGACCAGATGTGGGTTCCAGACTGGTGCTGCATACTCTAGTATGGGCCTGAAGTACACGGTGTACAGTGTCTTGAACGATTCCTTGTTAAGGTAACGGATCGCTAATCTTAGGTTTGCCAGTCGCCCATATGCTGCCGCAGTTATCTGGTTGATGTGTGCCTCCGGAGACGTGCTTGGCATTATACTCACCCCAAGATCTTTTTCCTTTGATGAGGTTTGTAGCCTTTGTCCACCTAGCCTGTACTCTGTCAGTGGTCTTCTTTGCCCTTCTCCGATCTTCATGACTTTGCATTTGGTGGGATTAAATTCGAGAAGCCAGTTGCTAGACCAGATGTCAAGCTTGTCCAGGTCTGTTTGAAGTCCTTCTTGTTCCTCCTCCGATGTGATTCTCCTCATTAATTTCACATCATCTGCGAACAGGGACACTTCTGAGTCTATCCCATCCGTCATGTCATTTACATATACCAAGAATAGCACTGGTCCTAGGACTGACCCCTGCGGTACACCGCTCGTCACAGGCGCCCACTGTGATACCTCATCACGCACCATGACCCGTTGTTGCCTCCCTGTGAGGTATTCCCTGATCCATTCCAGGTAGTGATGCTAGTGGTGGTAGTAGGGTAGTGATGCTAGTGATGGTAGTAGGGTAGTGATGCTAGTGATGGTAGTAGAATAGTGATGCTAGTGGTGGTAGTAGGGCAGTGATGGTAGTAGAATAGTGATGCTAGTGGTGGTAGTAGGGTAGTGATGCTAGTGATGGTAGTAGGGTAGTGATGCTTGTGATGGTAGTAGGGTAGTGATGGTAGTGATGGTAGTAGGGTAGTGATGCTAGTGATGGAAGTGGGATAGTGATGCTAGTTATGCTAGTGTTAGTAGTCAGTGGCGAGGGAGAGAGGGGGCTGACTGGAAAATAACTAGTGATACTAAGGAACGCTCATTGACACGATTTAGTTGTATTAGAGGTGATCATGGTAGTTGCAGTCTTACTGGAAATCGTAGTCGTCTTAGGAGTAATGGTGTTAGTAGGTCTTTTAGTGGTGGTAGTAGTCGAGGTGTTAGTAGTACTAATGGTAGTGACTGGGTATATATCTTGGCAGAGCAGTAATGTCACTAGTCTCAATAACAGACATGGTAATATTCTCTGTAGTGGTATCAATAGTACTAGTGATACTTGTAGTTTTAGTATTACTAGTGGCAGGGGTACCACGAGTAGTAACAGCAATAGAGGTAGTAGTGATAGTAGTAGTAGTAGTTGAAGGTGGTTGTGGCTGTGCTGGGTAAGAGCCTGGCTGTGGTAAGCTTAAACCACACTCCTGGCATCGAATTCCCACACCAGGCACTAAGAGTGGTGGTGGTGATGGACGCGGGTGTGAATGGGAATATGTTGGCACTGGATTGGAATGAAATGGGCATAGGTGGTCGTAGTGGAGGTTGAATGTGGAACATTGTGGTTGTGGATGATAGAGAGGATGGCTGATAGATGCGGTACTGGCTATTATGGTGATCCGACTCATGGAGTGGGTGGTGGTGGAAGAGGGTGCTGGTGGTAATGTCAAAGGGTGGTGGTAGTTCTGAGAGTCGGGGTGTCGTATGTGGCAATGAGGAGTCGGATATAGTGATGCTGGTAGTGGCTCCTCAGGGTGGGTTGTGGGTAACCTTGTGAAGCTGCTGTGTCCGGGGTCGACTCCTGGGCCAAAGGTGCTGAGTGAGCAGTGAAATAGTGAGTGGGTAGTATGATAGGCTTGCTTCAAGACAAAGAAGTTCTACTTCAAGACAAAGAAGTTCTACTTCAAGACAAAGAAGTTTTACTTCAAGACAAAGAAGTTTTACTTCAAGACAAAGAAGTTTTACTTCAAGACAAAGAAGTTCTACTTCAAGACAAAGAAGTTCTACTTCAAGACAAAGAAGTTCTACTTCAAGACAAAGAAGTTCTACTTCAAGACAAAGAAGTTCTACTTCAAGACAAAGAAGTTCTACTACAAGACAAAGAAGTTCTACTTCAACACAAAGAAGTTTGACTTCAAGACAAAAAGTTAGAATTGGTTCTTCACTTTCTCAATAAATGCCAAAACATAATAATTCATTTCACATTCCTGTGTTCAATACTATACTTTCCCTATAAAATTGTTTGTTTGGGCTTCAATTGGGGCCCCAGAACAAAATTAGCTTTGTTGTCCTTACATTAACTAATTTTCGGAATTGCATAAATACAAGTGTGAGCGAAAAATTAGTTAAGAGTTGAAGCATGGATGAATGGTATTGTAAATGAGTGATTGCTTGTTGGGTGTTGGGTGAGTATCATTCCTCTATATCCCCCATCTTCTCCACCTGGTGGGAGTTACTCTAGGACCCTCATTACTTGACTTCCTCCTCCCACCAAGTCTCTATGTATGGTTTTCCACTCTTATATCTTTTTTATATAATGCTTGTTGACTGTTTTTGTTCAATGTAACCAGAGGGATTGGTACCAAACCTGTACACGAAAATCACTCCCTAAGAAAGCAAAAGACTCGGCAGGAGATGCAACATTACCCCGATGAAAAGCAGGGACGCCGCGAGTACATTGAGAGACAACACAATAAGTGTCAGGGGCCCAAGACTGTTGAACTGCCTCTCAGCATACATAGGGGGATTACCAATAGACCCCTGGCTGTCTACAAGAAGGCACTGGACAGGCACCTAAAGTCAGTCCCTGACCAACGGGGCCGTGGTTCATACGTCAGTTTGCGTGCGGCCGGCAGATACCCAAGTGTTGCATATGTGTCTAATTTTTCTCTCTCATAAGTTATTTGTGTATTGTATTTCCACCTCGTTTAACTAGTCCGTGAGATTGCCAGATCTTCGGGTTCTGTATTTGTTTACGAACTCAGCATGATGTGTCCAGTGAGTGCTTCTGAGAAGCCTCGGATGCAGTTTCTCTGTGTTCTTGGGCTGTCCTGTTACGCTTATCTCCCTTCTAGGTATATCATTTTGCTTCTCGAGTCTCCTAATCGTATGTTGCTTTATCATTGTTGCAATACATCGACTGTTGCTGCAACGTGGCACACTTAGTGTTCGTGGCACACTGAGTGTTCGTGGCATACTGAGTGTTCGTGGTTTGGCCTCGGCCGGGTGGAAACATAGAGCGTGTTTCCTTACACCTACTGTCCCTGTTCACCTAGCATTAAGTAGGTACCTGGGTGTTAGTCGACTGGTGTGGGTGGCATCCTGGGGGACAAGATTGAAGGATCACAATGGAAATAAGACAGTCTTCAACAACGCACTGACTTTCTTGGGTTATCTTGGGTGGCTAACCCTCCAGGTTAAAAATTCCAACAAAACCTTAATCTTTATCTTAAGTTTTACTGTTTTGTCGTAGGTGAACACTATACCTGGAGAGGGTTTCGAGGGTCAACACCCCGCGGCCTGATCAACCAGGCTGTTACTGCTGGCCACACGTAGACTGACATACGAATCACAGCCCGGCTGATCAGGTACTGACTTTAGGTGCCTATCCAGTGCCTTCTTGAAGACAGCCAGGGGTCTATTTGTAATCCCCCTTATGTGTGTTTACAAGCCTCAAAATTATTTTAAATACACTTTTAACATAACTCACTGGGTCCACCGGGTAAAATTTAGAAGTTGCCATTTTACTTGTGTCCATATCATCAAAGGAGCCAAAACAGATTCAGTAAGATATCCATTTTGTTTAATATTTTATTAAACTTCAACACTGATGCAACACAGGTTATTGAAGGCATATATTTAAAACGTCCCTCATGTATGTTACCCTCTCGAAACTGCTTGAAAAATTTGCTTTTGGCGACCACACTAATAAACAGCCCAAAGTGAATAACGAAAGTACACCTCTACCAGGCCAAAGTGAATAAAAAAAGTACATATCTACCTGTAGATTATCCTAGAGGAACGCTGACTGTGGTTCAAGTTGTGAACAACGTGTTGGGGAGGTGAGGGGTCACCACTGGAGTTGTGATGTTGGTGAGGCGAGGGGTCACCACTGGAGTTGTGATGTTGGTGAGGCGAGGGGTCACCACTGGAGTTGTGATGTTGGTGAGGCGAGGGGTCACCACTGGAGTTGTGATGCTGGTGAGGCGAGGGATCACCACTGGAGATGTGATGCTGGTGAGCCGAGGGAACACCACTGGAGTTGTGATGCTGGTGAGGCGAGGGATCACCACTGGAGATGTGATGCTGGTGGCGTAAAGTGACCCTGGCGATGTGATGGACCGGTGATGGCAGCTCCATGTTACACGGTACCACTGCATCTCTCCCTTCCAGGACCTCCAGCGTCCTCACCGTGCCTGTCAGAAGATGGCGATTATAAAGAACAAGAAGGTATAATACTGAGACTGGAACAATACACAAATAACCCGCACATAGGAAAGAGCAGCTGATGACGACACATCGGTCCGACTTGGCCCATTTACAAGTCACACTAACACACGAAGATGAGGGAGCGGGTTATGTGTGTATGCAGATTATAGTTATAATAATCACTGGGGAATTTTAACTAACATGGGTTATTCACTGCCTAGAGAATGAGAGGCAAATGGATTTGATTTAAGGAAGAGAAGGGTGGATATCACTCCTTGGATCAAGAGCCTTTTACCAGCATCATCCCTTGAAGAGGAAAGATGTAGATACTGACACTTAAATGCAAATCAGAAAATAAAGAAATTAGTAACAGCCTGAGAGGCTAGAGATCAGGTTCTTAATAATGTGAGAAATCACGAATGCGCTTGGAATTTCGCTATTTTTTCACAGTGGTTGTTCTGCTCACCATGAAGCGCGCTAAAATAACACGGGTTCGATACCCCGGCTAGTCGCGGTGTTACTGATTAAATACCACTTGCTCGTGGTTACAATAATATATATACTGCTTGTGGAGGCTAGTACACCAAACGGGGAGTAGAATGAAATTAGCTCTGAGGCAACCACACCACCGTATGTCCTCGCAACTTGAAGCAATCCTAGTTCGCTAGGCTCAAGTTGTTTGTAGGATTGTATGGTCCAGTGGGTTAGAGCGTCGTGAATTTTCGCTCACCATGAGGCGGGCTAAAACAACACGGGTTCGATCCCCTGGCTAGTCGCAGTGTTATTATTGATTATATATATATATATATAGTGTGTGTGTGTGTGTGTGTGTGTGTGTGTGTGTGTGTGTGTGTGTATGTGTGTGTGTGTGTGTGTGTGTGTGTGGTGCCGAATAGGTAAAACTGGTCAATTAGCAAGAACTCATTTAAAATTAAGTAAATCCTAAAATTTTATCTTATACTTTTAAATATATATTTTTTTTCATTTATGTTAATGTATAAATTAATAATTTAATTTTTGTGAATCTTGACAACTACGATGATCTTGACACCAACTCCAAGGCTGAGGGACTGATTACCTCCTCTATTGCGTATAGTTATGTCCTTGTACTGTACTGATAAAGCCCCTGGAGGGCGAAACGTCTACCATAAAGATACCCAGATGTTGCACATGTGTGTAATTTTTCAATATTTTTTTAACTTAGAAGTAAAGAATCACCGTTCTGTGAGATCCTCGACACAGTGCCAGTGTAGCCAGGCACCTCGGTCACGTCCATCCCAGCTGTGGTAGTGTTGGCTCAGACTGCAATCACTAACGATACTGGCAACAGTCACAATCACCAACGATACTGGCTACAGTCGCAATCACCAACGATACTGGCTACAGTCACAATAACCAACGATACTGGCTACAGTCACAATCACTAACGACACTGGCTACAGTCACAATCACCAACGATACTGGCTATAGTCACAATCACCAACGATACTAGCTACACTCACAATCACCAACGATACTGGCTACAGTCACAATCACCAACGATACTGGCTACAGTCGCAATCACCAACGATACTGGCTACAGTCACAATCACCAACGATACTGGCTACAGTCACAATCACCAACGATACTGGCTACAGTCACAATCACCAACGATACTGGCTACAGTCACAATCACCAACGATACTGGCTACAGTCACAATCACCAACGATACTGGCTACAGTCACAATCACCAACGATACTGGCTACAGTCACAATCACCAACGATACTGGATACAGTCGCAATAACCAACGATACTGGCTACAGTCACAATCACCAACGATACTGGCTACAGTCACAATCACCAACGATACTGGATACAGTCGCAATCACCAACGATACTGGCTACAGTCACAATCACCAACGATACTGGCTACAGTCACAATCACCAAAGATACTGGCTACAGTCACAATCACCAACGATACTGGCTACAGTCACAATCACCAACGATACTGGCTACAGTCACAATCACCAAAGATACTGGCTAAAGTCACAATCACCAACGATACTGGCTACAGTCACAATCACCAACGATACTGGCTACAGTCACAATCACCAAAGATACTGGCTACAGTCACAATCACCAAAGATACTGGCTACAGTCACAATCACCAACGATACTGGCTAGAGTCGCAATCACCAAGGATACTGGCTAGAGTCGCAATCACCAACGATACTGGCTACAGTCACAATCACCAACGATACTGGCTATAGTCACAATCACCAACGATACTGGCTACAGTCACAATCACCAACGATACTGGATACAGTCGCAATCACCAACAATACTGGCTACAGTCACAATCACCAACGATACTGGCTACAGTCACAATCACCAACGATACTGGCTACAGTCACAATCACCAACGATACTGGATACAGTCGCAATCACCAACGATACTGGCTACAGTCACAATCACCAACGATACTGGCTACAGTCACAATCACCAACGATACTGGATACAGTCGCAATCACCAACGATACTGGCTACAGTCACAATCACCAACGATACTGGCTACAGTCACAATCACCAAAGATACTGGCTACAGTCACAATCACCAACGATACTGGCTACAGTCACAATCACCAACGATACTGGCTACAGTCACAATCACCAACGATACTGGCTACAGTCACAATCACCAACGACACTGGCTACAGTCACAATCACCAACGATACTGGCTACAGTCACAATCACCAACGATACTGGCTACAGTCACAATCACCAACGATACTGGCTACAGTCACAATCACCAACGATACTGGCTACAGTCACAATCACCAACGATACTGGCTTGGCTACAGTCACAATCACCAACGATACTGGCTACAGTCACAATCACCAACGACACTGGCTACAGTCACAATCACCAACGACACTGGCTACAGTCACAATTAAATATATACAGTCTTATTTCTTTAAATTAAGCATTGTATGGCATAGGGCTGTTTGTACACCCTGCGTCACAGGGCCGCATGGTGTACACCCTGCGTCACAAAGTTGTATGGTGTACACCCTGCGTCACAGGGTTGCATGATGTACACCCTGCGTCACAGGGCTTCATGGTGAACATCCTGCGTCACAGGGCTTCATGGTGAACATCCTGCGTCACAGGGCTTCATAATGAACATCCTGCGTCACAGGGCTTCATGGTGAACATCCTGCGTCACAGGGCTTCATAATGAACATCCTGCGTCACAGGGCTTCATGGTGAACATCCTGCGTCACAGGGCTTCATAATGAACATCCTGCGTCACAGGGCTTCATGGTGTACATCCTGCGTCACAGGGCTTCTTAATGAACACCCTGCGTCACAGGGCTTCATGGTGTACATCCTGCGTCACAGGGCTTCATAATGAACACCCTGCGTCACAGGGCTTCATAATGAACACCCTGCGTCACAGGGCTTCATGGTGAACATCCTGCGTCACAGGGCTTCATAATGAACACCCTGCGTCACAGGGCTTCATAGTGAACACCTTGCGTCACAGGGCTTCATGGTGAACATCCTGCGTCACAGGGCTTCATAATGAACATCCTGCGTCACAGGGCTTCATGGTGAACATCCTGCGTCACAGGGCTTCATAATGAACATCCTGCGTCACAGGGCTTCATAATGAACATCCTGCGTCACAGGGCTTCATGGTGTACACCCTGCGTCACAGGGCTTCATGGTGAACACCCTGCGTCACAGGGCTTCATGGTGAACACCCTGCGTCACAGGGCTTCATGGTGTACACCCTGCGTCACAGGGCTTCATGGTGTACACCCTGCTGACACTGACTACAGTAGCACAATTCAGTAGTACAATGCTTCACTGTACGATTATTCCTTCATTTAGTGCATCTATTAAGTTCTTCTAACCTTCATACTCTAGCAGGTCAGACTTCAGCGTCTTGTCTCAGACTATTACTAATGTTTACTCTGTGTTTATCTTATGTTTCTGGGAGCTTGTCAGGACACAATGGTTACTTGTGTACACCAGTGAGTCCACGTGTTTCTTGCTTTGTTTACACTGCAATGTATACTGCGTGGCTTGAGAATGATGCACCCTCGCAACACTTGGGTGTCAGTATTGTGGAGACGTTTCTCTAACCAGTGGCTTCCTTAGTCTACAGATAAGACTGGTGGAAGATCAGGAGTTGCAGGCAATCAGTCCCTCAGCCTGGAGTCAGGCTGTGTTGGACTGAGGAAGCCGCTGTCTGACGCAAGTGTCGCACAAGTGTCTTATCAACATGTGGGTTTTCTCACTATTTTATCTACAATACTTGACTTTAGGTGTAACTCCTGTGTTTTGAGACTTCGTTTACTGTTACATTACTATGATTATTATGAATCTGTAAATAGCAATTCTTGTCATATCTGTAATAGTAATTCTTATTTTCTCCTTTATATTGCAATTGTTCTTACATTATCTATTATAATCACTCAACCGTTTGGGTTGTAACTTTAGTTGGCATCAATTACATTAAAATCCTTATTTATTTGTTGTCTTAAGATTAATGCAGAAGTTGTGTAACTCGGTATTTCCATTCTTAAGTGAAGGTAAATTATTGATCAACTTCAATTGTTTTCTATCAGTATTATTGTAATTTTTGTCAAAATTGTCACTTCTCATAAAATGCAGCAGCCGTAGCAACACCTGTACTAAGGTGAGCCCTTCACCTCTAATAACAATAATAATAATAATAATAATAATATCTTTATCTCTACATGTACAAGGTATACAGACCATAGCTGACATCAATGAAATACTACTATGCAGAGCATTTCCCGCAGATTAGGTCAGTTTTGTCCCGGGATGCGACCCACACCAGTCCACTAACACCCAGGTACCCATTACGTATTACTGATGGGTGAACATGGACAGCCGGTGTAAGGAAACACGTCCAATGTTTCTACCCTCGCCTGGAATCAAACCCGGACACTCACCGTGTGAAGCGAGAGCTTTTACCAGCAGACCACGGGCTTGGTGGTGATGTAATGTAATTTTGTAATCTTATTAAGATTAATTCTTGTGCCAATATTAGCTATGACACCAGCCCAGAATTCATTCCCATTACCATCTGGTCAAATACTAGCAAATTTGGTCACATACTAGTAAATTTGGTCAAATACTAGTAAATTTGGTTAAATACTAGCAAATTTGGTCACATACTAGTAAATTTGGTCAAATACTAGTAAATTTGGTTAAATACTAGCAAATTTGGAAGAATGTTTGGGTTACTCCACTAGCAGTATTATTTCTATTAGCTGTGGAATTAGTATTTGCTTTCTTATAATTCTTATTAAATTTCCAAAAGCTTATTTTTCACTTAATAAGTCTACTAGTCCAACTAGATCTTCTAGTTCATCATATTTATGTTGAAAAGACTGTAACTATGATGATAACCATGATGATAACCATGATGATAACCATGATGATAACCATGATGATAACCATGATGATAACCATGATGATAACCATGATGATAACCATGATGATAACCATGATGATAACCATGATGATAGCCATGATGATAACCATGATGATAACCATGATGATAACCATGATGATAACCATGATGATAGCCATGATGATAACCATGATGATAACCATGATGATAACCATGATGATAACCATGATGATAGCCATGATGATAACCATGATGATAACCATGATGATAACCATGATGATAACCATCATGATAACCATCATGATAACCATCATGATAACCATCATGTAACCATCATGTAACCATCATGTAACCATCATGATAACCATCATGTAACCATCATGTAACCATCATGTAACCATCATGATAACCATCATGTAACCATCATGTAACCATCATGATAACCATCATGTAACCATCATGTAACCATCATGTAACCATCATGTAACCATCATGATAACCATCATGTAACCATCATGTAACCATCATGATAACCATCATGTAACCATCATGTAACCATCATGTAACCATCATGTAACCATCATGATAACCATCATGTAACCATCATGTAACCATCATGATAACCATCATGTAACCATCATGTAACCATCATGATAACCATCATGTAACCATCATGATAACCATCATGTAACCATCATGTAACCATCATGTAACCATCATGATAACCATCATGTAACCATCATGATAACCATCATGTAACCATCATGTAACCATGATGATAACCATCATGTAACCATCATGTAACCATCATGTAACCATCATGATAACCATCATGTAACCATCATGTAACCATCATGATAACCATCATGTAACCATCATGTAACCATCATGTAACCATCATGATAACCATCATGTAACCATCATGTAACCATCATGATAACCATCATGTAACCATCATGTAACCATCATGATAACCATCATGTAACCATCATGTAACCATCATGATAACCATCATGTAACCATCATGTAACCATCATGTAACCATCATGATAACCATCATGTAACCATCATGATAACCATCATGAAAACAGTTCTAGTTGATGTTCTGTCTGTTAAAGATCATTCTGCTTAGTCAACTTTTAATCACTCGGGTAATACGACCTTTACAGTTGTTGATGTTTTATTAGTCAGAAGACAAATGTCTCAAGACACTGGTCTTAGTAAAGTAGATGACTGAGACAAGTGTCTCCTGACACGGGTGTAAGTCATGTAGATGACTGAGACAAGTGTCTCCTGACACGGGTGTAAGTCATGTAGATGACTAAGACAAGTGTCTCCTGACACGGGTGTAAGTCATGTAGATGACTAAGACAAGTGTCTCCTGACACGGGTGTAAGTCATGTAGATGACTAAGACAAGTGTCTCCTGACACGGGTGTAAGTCATGTAGATGACTAAGACAGTTGTCTTCTGACACGGGTGTAAGTCATGTAGATGACTAAGACAGTTGTCTTCTGACACGGGTGTAAGTCATGTAGATGACTAAGACAAGTGTCTCCTGACACGGGTGTAAGTCATGTAGATGACTAAGACAGTTGTCTTCTGACACGGGTGTAAGTCATGTAGATGACTAAGACAGTTGTCTTCTGACACGGGTGTAAGTCATGTAGATGACTAAGACAAGTGTCTCCTGACACGGGTGTAAGTCATGTAGATGACTAAGACAGGTGTCTCCTGACACGGGTGTAAGTCATGTAGATGACTAAGACAGTTGTCTTCTGACACGGGTGTAAGTCATGTGGATGACTAAGACAAGTGTCTCCTGATATGGGTGTAAGTCATGTAGATGACTAAGACAAGTGTCTTCTGACACCGGTGTAAGTCATGTAGATGACTAAGACAAGTGTCTCCTGACACGGGTGTAAGTCATGTGGATGACTAAGACAAGTGTCTCCTGACACGGGTGTAAGTCATGTAGATGACTAAGACAAGTGTCTCACGACACGGGTGTAAGTCATGTAGATGACTAAGACAGGTGTCTCCTGACACGGGTGTCAGTCATGTAGATGACTAAGACAGGTGTCTCATGACACGGGTGTAAGTCATGTAGATGACTAAGACAAGTGTCTCCTGACACGGGTGTAAGTCATGTAGATGACTAAGAAAAATGTCTCCTGACACGGGTATCAGTCATGTAGATGACTAAGACAAGTGTCTCCTGACACGGGTGTCAGTCATGTAGATGACTAAGACAGGTGTCTCCTGACACGGGTGTAAGTCATGTAGATGACTAAGACAGGTGTCTCCTGACACGGGTGTAAGTCATGTAGATGACTAAGACAGGTGTCTCCAGACACGGGTGTAAGTCATGTAGATGACTAAGACAGGTGTCTCCTGACATGGGTGTAAGTCATGTAGATGACTAAGACAAGTGTCTCATGACATGGGTGTAAGTCATGTAGATGACTAAGACAGGTGTCTCATGACAGGTGTCTCATGACAGGTGTCTTATACACGAGTACTACTCGTACTCAAACTTAACGAGATCACTCATGAGATAACTCTGCTCTTAATATTAAGTAAACAAGCTCCTGCCTTGTACTAAATGGGAGTACATATTCATAAACCAGCTTTGTACTCAATGGAATGCTCATGACTAATTGATTCTATACTCAGTGGAGTACCTACATCCAGAAACTTGACCACCAGTGCAAGTACATAATAACTAAAGTGTACTGTACTCCTGAATACTACTTTGTACTCAGAGTATTTATGAGTTAAAATATATCGTGTACTAGTAAGGTATAATATTAATATATCTTTATTACTACAAGTACATGATACAACTTATACAGACCATAGCTGACATCAATGACATACTACTATATAGAAAGCCACTTGTTATGCTGAGCATTTCCCGCAAATTAGGTCAATTTTGTCCCAGGATGCGACCCACACCAGTCCACTAACTCCCAGGTACCCATTTTATACTGATGGGTGAACATAGACAACGGGTGTAAGGAAACACGCCCAATGTTTCCACCCTTGCCGGGAATCGAACCCGGACGCTCAGCGTGTGAAGCGAAAGATTTTGCCACGGGCCAAGGAGCCTAAATTAAAAAAAAAAAAGATTACAGACTATGGAAGGAATTTCGTCTCAAAATGCTGGCTGCCACTCCCGACACGTCTGATTGTAGGTTATATTAACATTTAAGGTGTGGTAAATTATTATTACAAAATAATTAGCTATTAGTTAAATATATTGGGCAAAGGTGGACCAGATTCCATGTAGCCGCCATGTTGTTACAGGAAATCTGAGGGTGGCCTGGCTGGCAAAGTTCTCGCTTCACACACGGAGGGCCCGGGTTCGATTCTCGGCGGGGTAGAAACATTTCGACGTGTTTTCTTAGACTTATTGCCCTGTTCACCTAGCAGCAAGTAGGTACCTGGGTGTTAGTCGACTGGTGTGGGTGGCATCCTGGGGAACAATATAGAGGACCCCAATGGAAATAAGACAGTCCTCGATGACATACTGACATTCTTGGGTTATCCTGGATGGCTAACCTTCCGGGGTTAAAAATCCGAGCGAAATCTTATCTTCACAAGACGGTATATCAGAATGTTCATGCACACGGCATTAGTTCATTTACAATTTTCAGTGTAAATTTTCCAGTACACATCAGAGATAGTTGAACGATGATGCATTGCAAAATTAACTCTTGAGAATTGTATAGTTTAGAAAATAGAAAAGTTCATGAGACACTTGTACAATGGGTATCTATATTATGAAAAGGTTTCTAAACACATCGACTCCAGGCTGAGGGACTGATTACCTCAAACTCCTCATCTTCATCGTTCTTCTCAGTATTGGACTGAAGAAACCACTGGCTTCTTCAGTCCAATCTTACAGGTATTGTAAGATTTATATAATAAATATTACTTGGGATAAACAAAAACATAAAAAAAAAAATTCAATGATAGTTATTGAACAAATTACGATGAAAAATAACGAAATCAAAAATGAAAGAAGTGAGAAATATTCACTGAATAAATGTTCTGAGACAGTCGTAATCCTGAGACTTAGTCAGGGGACTCATGAAGTCGTAATGACACGACTGTAAACAAATCATACCACGGGGGGAGTTCTAACCCCACCCGTGGTATGGTTAGTCAGGGGATGATTGTGTTTAGTGGTATTGTTGTGATTGTTTAGTGGTATTGTTGTGATTGTTTAGTGGTAGTGTTGTGGTTGTTTAGTGGTATTGTTGTGGTTGTTTAGTGGTAGTGTTGTGATTGTTTAGTGGTATTGTTGTGATTGTTTAGTGGTATTGTTGTGGTTGTTTAGTGGTATTGTTGTGATTGTTTAGTGGTATTGTTGTGATTGTTTAGTGGTATTGTTGTGATTGTTTAGTGGTATTGTTGTGATTGTTTAGTGGTAGTGTTGTGATTGTTTAGTGGTATTGTTGTGGTTGTTTAGTGGCAGTGCTTGGGTTGTTTAGGGAGTGTTGTGGTGTTTAGCGGCAGTGTGTGATTGTTTAGGGCAGTGTTGGGGTTTGTTTTAGGGGCAGTGTTGGGTTGTTTTAGGGCATTGTGTGGGTTTAGGGCATTGTTGTGGGTTTAGCGGAGTGTGGGGCCCGTTTAGGGCAGGCTGGGCTGTTTAGGGCAGGTTGGATTTTTAGGGGAGTGCTGCGATGTTTAGGGAGGCTGTGGCTTTTTTAGGGAGTTTGGGGGTTTTTAGGGCATTGTTGTTGTTTAGGGGTGTGTGGTTGTTTTAGGGCAGTGCTGTGGATGCTTCAGCGGCAGCGTGCGACTTTTGCGGCATTGCGGGGTGGGTTTAGCGGAGGTGGGCTGTTTGGTAGGGCGTGGCTTTCTTAGGGCATTTTTTGGATGTTTAGGGCAGTGCTGGTGGGTTTAGGGCAGTGTTCGGCGGGTTTAGCGGCGGCGGTCGTTTAGCGGAGTGCTGTGGTTTTAGCGGAGGTTGGACTTGTTTAGCGGCGGCCGGTGTTTAGGGCAGTGTTGGGCTTTAGCGGCAGGGGAGGGAAGCTTGCCGGTAGGCGGCAGTTGCGGAGGGAGGTTGGGCAGGGAGTGGTGGCAGTGGCAGGGTTGGGCAGGGAGGGTGCGTTGGCGCGGCTGGGCTTGTGGCAGGGCAGGGGTGGGCAGTGGCAGGCCGGCAGGGCAGGGGCTGTGGGGCCGAGTGTCGCGGAGTGGCAGGGGGGGTGGCAGGGCAGTGCTTGGGCAAGGAGGGTTGGGCAGCGGAGGCTTGGGCAGGGGCAGTGCTGTGGCAGGGCAGGCGTGGAGGTGGTGTGGGGGGCCCGAGCAGGTGGCAGGGAGGTTGGGGGGTGGCAGTGGCGTGGTGGGCGGGGCCAGGGGGAGTAAGGGTGGAGTGGAGGTTTTTGATAGGGCGGCAGGCCGGCAGGGTAGTGGGGGTAGAGTGGCAGGTGTGGTGTGGGGCCAGGGGTTGGCAGGGCAGTGGCTGGGCAGGCTTGTGGCAGGGCAGGGGTGCCAGGCGTGCGGGCAGGGCAGTGGCCTGGGGCAGTGCTGGCGGCAGGGCAGCGCTGGGCAGCGGAGCAGGGGCGGGCGGCAGCGCGCGGAAAAGGGCAGTGGCAGTGGCAGGCTGTGGCAGGGAGTGGCAGGTCAGGCAGTGGGCGTGGCAGGCTGGGCAGGGCAGTGTTTGGGCTGCGGAGCGCGTTGGGTTGTGGAGGGCCCGGGTTTTCGGGCAGCGCTGGGCAGCGGCAGCGGGCAGGGCAGCGCGTGGCAGCGGAGGTGCCGGGCGGGCGTGGAGTGGCAGCGTTGGGAGGGGAGCGTGGTCGGTCCTGTCAGGCAGGCTGCGGCAGGGCAGCGCTGCGGCAGGGCGGCGTTGGGCAGGGCAGGCCCGTGGCAGGGGGCGGGGGTGGGGGGGGGGTGTCAGGGCAGCGGCAGGTTGGGCCCGTGGCAGGTTGGGCTGGGCAGTTGGGCAGCGGCGGGTGGCTTTTGGTGGGCCGGCCCGGCAGTTGGGCAGTGGCAGGTTGCGGCAGGGCAGTGCTGGCAGTGGCAGGCTGTGGCAGGGCAGTGTGGCTGTGGGGGCCGAGCAGGTGGTGTGGGGGCCGAGCAGGTGGCAGGGCAGTGCTGTGGCAGTGGCAGTGGCTGTGGGGCTGAGGGGGTAGTGGCAGTGCTGTGGCAGTGGCAGGCTTGGGCAGTGGCAGTGCTTGTGGCAGGGCAGTGGCGGTGGGGGCCGGAGGTCAGGCAGGTGGCAGGGCAGTGGCTGCGGTGGGTCAGGAGTGTTAGTGGCTGTGGCAGCGCTGTGGCAGTGGCAGCATTGGGCAGTGGCAGTGGCTGGGAGCGTTCGGCAGTGCTTGTGGCAGTGGCAGTGGGCGGGCAGTGCTTGCAGTGGCAGGTGTCGGCAGTGGCAGTGCTGGGCTGTGGAGTGGCAGGGCAGTGCTTGGGCAGTGGCAGTGGTAGCGGGCAGTGGCTGTTGCAGGTTGCGGCAGGGTGGCAGTGGCGGCTGTGGCTGTGCTGTGGCTGTGGTGCTTCGTGGCTGTGGAGGCAGTGCTGTGGCAGTGGCAGTGCGCAGTGCGTGGCAGTGGCAGTGGGTTGCAGCGTTGCGGCAGTGGCAGGCTTGGGCTGTGGTCGTGCGGTGGCAGTGGCAGGCTGTGGCCTGGGGCAGCGCTGGGCAGTGGCAGCGTGGCAGTGCTTGGGCAGGGCAGCGGTGTGGCAGGCGTTGCAGCTGGCAGGCTGGGCAGTGGCGTGTTGCGGCAGGGCAGTGGCAGCGGCAAGTTGCAGTGGCAGTGGGCAGGGCAGTGCTGCAGCAGCGGCAGTGCTTGAGCAGTGGCAGTGCTGCGGCAGTGGCAGTGCGGTCGTGGTGGGCCGACTTCGTCGTGGCAGTGGCAGTGGTCGCGGCAGTGTTGGGCAGGGCAGTGCTCGTGGCAGTGGCAGTGCCGGGCTGTGGCAGGCTGTGGCAGGGCAGTGGCTGTGGTAGGGAGTGGGTTGTGGTAGTGGCAGTGTGGTTGTGGTAGTGTTGTGGTAGTGGTAGTGTGGTTGTGGTAGTGTTGTGGTAGTGGTAGTGTGGTTGTGGTAGTGTTGTGGTAGTGGTAGTGTGGTTGTGGTGGGTTGAGTGTTGTGGTTGTTGACTGGTCTGACAACTACTGTTACCCGTAAAACCATTTTTTATTCTGGTCATAAACTAGTTAGTGTGACCTTGTGTACCTGGTGTACCTTCCTGCAGTGTGACCTGGTGTACCTGGTGTACCTTCCTGCAGTGTTACCTTGTGTACCTGGTGTACCTTCCTGCAGTGTTACCTTGTGTACCTGGTGTACCTTCCTGCAGTGGGACCTTGTGTACCTGGTGTACCTTCCTGCGGTGCCTCACTACCACAAACGCCACACTGGAGTGCGTCACTACCACAAACACCACACTAGGGTGCGTCACTACCACAAACACCACACTGGAGTGCGTCACTACCACAAACACCACACTAGAGTGCGTCACTACCACAAACGCCACACTGGAGTGCGTCACTACCACAAACACCACACTAGAGTGCGTCACTACCACAAACACCACACTAGGGTGCGTCACTACCACAAACGCCACACTGGAGTGCGTCACTACCACAAACACCACACTAGGGTGCGTCACTACCACAAATGCCACACTGGAGTGCGTCACTACCACAAACGCCACACTGGAGTGCGTCACTACCACAAACACCACACTAGAGTGCGTCACTACCACAAACGCACTTACCTTCCCCGTATTAACCCCGATAACGACTCATTCTCAGTCAAGAGACGAACTTGCAATTTACCGCTGAAATACGAATAGTAATATAGGTCAGCACAGCATGACCTCTTAGAGTCGCCTCAGGGAGCCCGCGGAAGGAATCAAGCTAGGGCTTGATTCCTTCCAATAAATTTAAGTATCATTATAATCAAAAGAAGCGCTAAACCACAAGGGTCATACAGCGCCAATATTTTTTTTTTATTTAGCGTCCTTGATGCAGCCATTGCAGCTGATCAAGGGAGATATATGCAACGTATGAGGAACGTTGATTTTTGAAACATTTCGCTCACCCAGATTATGGGGGAGCTCTAAAACCGTTCGGTTTATACAGCGCCTGTGGCGGGGATGGAAGGTGTTCAGGTTTAATTCAGGGAAGTGGAGCACAGATCCAATTCCCTAGATTAAGAGCCCCTTTGTCTCTGGCTCTGTAGTAACTGTCACATAGTCACGTGATCACTATATTACACCTGATAACGATACACTGTAGAAATAAAAATACTATAATTTATGATTTTTTTTGTTGGATTTAGTACAGTATTTCATTTTTTTTTATATGTTGCTGTTTTTAACTAGTGTGGGCGCGCCTCTGTCAAGACAGGGATGGAGTGAATGATGATGAAAGTGATTCTTCTTTATTCGGGTCACACTGCCTCTGTGGGATACGGCCGATATATTAATGGAAATTAATAAAATTGCTTCAAAGTGTCTCTGAAGTCATTTTTACCCGAATTTTCACAGGATTATACCAGCGTAGGACAAACTTGATTATACCAGCGTAGGGCAAACTTGATTATACCAGTGTAGGACAAACTTGATTATACCAGTGTAGGACAAACTTGATTATACCAGTGTAGGACAAACTTGATCATACCAGTGTAGGACAAACTTGGTTATACCAGCGTAGGACAAACTTGATTATACCAGCGTAGGACAAACTTGATTATACCAGCGTCGGACAAACTTGATTATACCAGTGTAGGACAAACTTGATTATACCAGTGTAGGACAAACTTGATTATACCAGTGTAGGACAAACTTGATTATACCAGTGTAGGACAAACTTGATTATACCAGTGTAGGACAAACTTTATTATACCAGCGTAGGACAAACTTGATTATACCAGCGTAGGACAAACTTGATTATACCAGCGTAGGACAAACTTGATTATACCAGCGTAGGACAAACTTGATTATACCAGTGTAGGACAAACTTGATTATACCAGCGTAGGACAAACTTTATTATACCAGCGTAAGACAAACTTGATTATACCAGCGTAGGACAAACTTTATTATACCAGCGTAGGACAAACTTGATTATACCAGCATAGGACAAACTTGATTATACCAGCGTAGGACAAACTTGATTATACCAGCGTAGGACAAACTTGATTATACCAGCATAGGACAAACTTGATTATACCAGCGTAGGACAAACTTGATTATACCAGCATAGGACAAACTTGATTATACCAGCGTTTGACAAACTTGATTATACCAGCATTGGACAAACTTGATTATACCAGCATATGACAAACTTGATTATACCAGCATATGATAAACTTGATTATACCAGCGTAGGGCAAACTTGATTATACCAGCATAGGACAAACTTGATTATACCAGCGTAGGACAAACTTGATTATACCAGCGTAGGACAAACTTGATTATACCAGCATAGGACAAACTTGATTATACCAGCATAGGACAAACTTGATTATACCAGCATATGATAAACTTGATTATACCAGCGTAGGGCAAACTTGATTATACCAGCGTAGGACAAACTTGATTATACCAGCGTAGGACAAACTTGATTATACCAGCATAGGACAAACTTGATTATACCAGCGTAGGACTAACTTCATTATACCAGCATAGGACAAACTTGATTATACCAGCGTTTGACAAACTTGATTATACCAGCATTGGACAAACTTGATTATACCAGCATAGGACAAACTTGATTATACCAGCATATGATAAACTTGATTATACCAGCGTAGGGCAAACTTGATTATACCAGCATAGGACAAACTTGATTATACCAGCATATGATAAACTTGATTATACCAGCGTAGGGCAAACTTGATTATACCAGCGTAGGACAAACTTGATTATACCAGCGTAGGACAAACTTGATTATACCAGCATAGGACAAACTTGATTATACCAGCGTAGGACAAACTTCATTATACCAGCATAGGACAAACTTGATTATACCAGCGTTTGACAAACTTGATTATACCAGCATTGGACAAACTTGATTATACCAGCATAGGACAAACTTGATTATACCAGCATATGATAAACTTGATTATACCAGCGTAGGGCAAACTTGATTATACCAGCATAGGACAAACTTGATTATACCAGCGTAGGACAAACTTGATTATACCAGCGTAGGACAAACTTGATTATACCAGCATAGGACAAACTTGATTATACCAGCATAGGACAAACTTGATTATACCAGCATATGATAAACTTGATTATACCAGCGTAGGGCAAACTTGATTATACCAGCATAGGACAAACTTGATTATACCAGCATATGATAAACTTGATTATACCAGCGTAGGGCAAACTTGATTATACCAGCGTAGGACAAACTTGATTATACCAGCGTAGGACAAACTTGATTATACCAGCATAGGACAAACTTGATTATACCAGCGTAGGACAAACTTCATTATACCAGCATAGGACAAACTTGATTATACCAGCGTTTGACAAACTTGATTATACCAGCATTGGACAAACTTGATTATACCAGCATAGGACAAACTTGATTATACCAGCATATGATAAACTTGATTATACCAGCGTAGGGCAAACTTGATTATACCAGCATAGGACAAACTTGATTATACCAGCGTAGGACAAACTTGATTATACCAGCGTAGGACAAACTTGATTATACCAGCATAGGACAAACTTGATTATACCAGCATAGGACAAACTTGATTATACCAGCATATGATAAACTTGATTATACCAGCGTAGGGCAAACTTGATTATACCAGCGTAGGACAAACTTGATTATACCAGCGTAGGACAAACTTGATTATACCAGCATAGGACAAACTTGATTATACCAGCGTAGGACAAACTTGATTATACCAGCATAGGACAAACTTGATTATACCAGCATAGGACAAACTTGATTATACCAGCATATGATAAACTTGATTATACCAGCATATGATAAACTTGATTATACCAGCGTAGGACAAACTTGATTATACCAGCATAGGACAAACTTGATTATACCAGCGTAGGACAAACTTGATTATACCAGCATAGGACAAACTTGATTATACCAGCATAGGACAAACTTGATTATACCAGCATATGATAAACTTGATTATACCAGCGTAGGACAAACTTGATTATACCAGCGTAGGACAAACTTGATTATACCAGCGTAGGACAAACTTGATTATACCAGCGTAGGACAAACTTGATTATACCAACGCAAAGTTGAACTCGCTCAGGAGGGACGGAGGCGATGGGGGGGCTCCAGCCTGCAAATGAACTAGTAATAATAATTATAATGTTGATTTAAAACAAGTATCCTAGTCCAGCCTGTCAGTTAGCTAAGCAGGTTAATGCAACGCCTGTTCCTCAGGTGTTGCATTAATGGTGCCCTGACACATGCACCTGTGCCAAGGGTTATATTACCAACGATAATTATGTTAACTAATATTAACCTTTCCTACGCTGGGTTAAGTTTACTTAATGGTAGTATTAACTAACCAATGTAAACAACGTTAATAACCCTACCTACCATAACCTAACATTAAAATGATATAACTTAACATTACATCAATATAACATTAACTTGGCCTAACCAACGTAATCTAACCTTAAAACCCAATATAGCCAGACACTGTCGTGGCTCCTCTGCCCTCACAGCTTCGTATCATTATTTACACATGACACTAAAGTTAGCCACTACGGAAGACACTGAAAAGTTACAGAAAGATTTTTCAGTGGACGCGGGAGACCATGACGTTCAGTGGTGTCAAGCTCCAGCTGCTTATGTGTGGTAAGGAACACTGTACACAAAACTCAAGAGGATCGTCAAATAGAACAAAAGGAACACCTGAAAGACTTGGGAATAATTGCCAGGTGACCCGTAGCTCGATCGCTTGCGCACTCAGCTCACACACTAAGGTTTGGGGGTCGATCCCCGGTACGGCTGGAGACATTAGGAAATGTTTCCTGAAGACACTTGCTGTCCATGTTCACATATCAGTAAAACAGGTACCTGGGAGTTAGTCGATTGGTGACAAAACTGACCTAATTTGCCCGAAATGGTCTACATAACAAGGGGCTTTCTGTCATTGATGTCAGCTATGGTCTGTATACCTTGTACATGTACTTGTAGAAATAATATTATTATTAATAAAACAAAGGTGACGACAGCCAGGAGGATGACAGGTGACGACAGCCAGGAGGATGACAGGTGACGACAGCCAGGAGGATGACAGGTGACGACAGCCAGGAGGATGACAGGTGACGACAGCCAGGAGGATGACAGGTGACGACAGCCAGGAGGATGGCAGGTGACGACAGCCAGGAGGATGACAGGTGACGACAGCCAGGAGGATGACAGGTTGTTGTGTGGGTCTTGGGAGAGATATTTAGGTAGACATAGACACTCCTTGTAGGATGGTTACGGTATATTTACGGTAAGAGTAGGAGAGAGTCCAGCCACCGTCCGTCTCGCTCTTAGGTCTCTGGCTAGTGAGAGTGTACGCCTATGTGAGGCTGTGCACATGCGCTGAGCCTCTGACGTCAGCGGGTATCGTGACGTCACACGCAAAGGGACCAGCTGTATAAGTGGGATGAATGCTGAATGCTGGTACACTACACAAGTGTACATATGATACTGATACGACAGCTCGGCCATGTTATCGTATGACGTCTCGGCATACTATACAACTCTATAGACTGAACAGACAGGTGGTACTGGATGAATCTATACAATAGCAAACACATAACTTAGGACTGATCAAGATTAATCTTACTCTCGCACTTCTTGAGTTAATGGTACATAAGAGAAATTTAATGGATCTAGATATAAACAATATATATATAACAATTTCAATTTGCAAATTTGATCGATCAATGGATGTGTATTCATGCACTCTTCGGCTTCTGAGGAAGAATAAATATTTACAGGGAAGAAGTTTTAACAGGAAAGATAAACTCGGCTAACACGGGTTATACTGTTAAAACTCAGAACTCAGAGAGAACTTGAACGCACAAACATCTTGCTAGATACTGGAAATCTAATAACAAAACACACAGTCAATAATTCGGTTCTAAACTGGATTTTCTAATTTTCTATCTTTAGCTCACAACTTATGATCACTTTCCTACTGGAGGAATGAACAGACTCGGTATTGATCAACTTATAATCACCTTCCTACTGAAGGAATGAACAGACTCGGTGGAGTGGATGGATCTCTCCCCGGTTGAAATAGTTAGCTCAAAGACACAAAGTATGAGCAAAGGAGAACAGCTCTCACTATCTCTTACTGCAGGTAAGAATTACTCGACACACGACACATTACTCTGCAAAGGCTTACTGTCAACTGGAAGGAACACTATCTGGAACACGAGGGACAACAACTGGCACTCTATTGAATACACTAGCAACAGAAACGGCTTTCTGCAATTGCTTTTGCATCAGCGAGAGATGCTATAACTCATTCAAATAGTCTTTCTTCAACAAAGCGTCCCCTGGAGAGGAACTACTACTTGAACTAGCAACATTGCAAGGATAGACTCAGTACTCAAGGCGGTCCGGGATACCTCCGGCACCCTAGGCATCTGAACGCTATCTTGCATGCAAGATATTGTAGGGGCTGAATTCCAGACAGGAGTGACAGTAATACTAGTGCCTTGACCGCTCGGCTACGTTAACAAGTAAAACACATACTTTCTACAAGAACTAATCTGAACTTCACATTCCGCATCACTCTGGCAATTCTCTGATACAAGCTGGAAGAACAAACACATTGTTCAAAGGCTAGAGACTGTCTTTCAGTCATTAAGGGACTATGAGGGCTGTTTACTGACTCATTATCATTATGGCGCTGAATGGCAATACACACAGTATTATCGCACATGGTTACTAGAACTTCAATGCCTTGACTGGCAGAAAACACACAGTTATCACTTGAATTTACTTGAGACATGACTGAGCAATTAAACGAGAATTGAAATGAAGCAAAATTTACACAAGTATATGGCACAATATAGCTTAACTGATAGAATTATTAACTATTCTGCATAAGTAACACGGATAATAGCACAATAACACTAAGAAAAGATAACTCACTGGAAATTTACTTGGCAAGGAAACTCAACACACTAAATTAAAACAATCTAGCTTTACCTTGAACAGCAAAATGAGTTTTCTTTTCTTTAAATATCAACAAAATTGCAACACAATAAAAGAATTAAATGCACAATTAATTAAAAGAATTCAATAATGGTTATGGCACTAGCAACAATCTGATAAAACAATTCTATAGAATATTCACTGGCAAAAATTAAAGTAACTTTACTGCTTGAATCACTAGAAGTTCACTGGAATATTACTTATTACTCTAGGAAGTGACAAGTTACTTGAGCAGTTAAACACAACAAAATTGATGAAACAAAAATTGAATACTGGGGAATTTAATTTACACAAAATAAATTTCAGGAATGACTGATTGAAAAAAATTCACACTGGGGTAAATTATTTTCACACAACACAAAGATATTAGAAATAAAATAGTTTGAACACTCTTACTCTTAATTGCAAGCAAAGCAAGGTAACTCAATGCAACAGTTACTGAACAATTTACTAAAAACACTGACTTTAGACAAACTTAAGAGTGAATTTGTTCAACAACACATGAAAACAATTGAAAAATTAATGACAATAAAATGGTATTAACACTTACATAAGCTGGAAGATACTCATCAAAGGCACAGAACAGTTAACTTACTGCTTATACAAAGTCATGCTCTTGTTGACTATATATAATTATTGGAGCAAAATAATATCTTCAGTAAGTTATATCACTAGTCTGCAAAATGAAGGCACATTAGCACTATACAAAAAAGAACAAGTACACAAAACAATAGCAGGTGCAAGGGAAAAGTAACACTGACTGCAACACATAAGAATTAGCAGGGAATATTACTGGTAAAATGTTAAAAATTGCTTGGAGGAGAAAACAATATGTAGTTACTGGGGCAAGCAAAATTAATTAATTACACAATTAAAACATTAACAAACAAGGGTAAAAGAATAAAAAATAACTCTGGGATAGTACACTTGGTGAAACACAATAATTAACAAGACAGAAAATTCAACAACACATGGGCAATGCTGGGGAAAAATTTAAAATCTTTTAAAATTACTACTTGGTGGAATATTGGAACACTAGATAACTTTAACAAAACTGTACTTACTGCATATTTAGTAACACAACGAAATTCACAGAAATTATAACGCAATAATTAACAAGAGACAATATTAGTGAAATAAAAAATTAATGCAAATAATTAATTTAACACGGAACACTTCCTAGGATAACTCAAAATTTATGTAACTCGCAAAAATTGTCTCAACACACGAAATTGTCTATAGATTATCTGAAAAATAAAACAACAACACAGTAAATGTCTCTAGGGTGGAGATCGGTGACTGAAGCGTGGTGGTGGAGGATGGAAGGTGGAGGATGGTGGTCTGGTCCACTCGTTGATAACTTGAAGTAATGTGCATAAACCGGCGGACTACGAACCGAGGCTTTATACAGTTAACATAAGAACATAAGAAAGAAGGAACACTGCAGCAGGCCTACTGGCCCATGCGAGGCAGGTCCAAATCTCCAACGGCTTAAGCCAATGCCCCGACCCAGCCAGGTCAGGTTACATTCACTTAAGGAAGGAGCACTGCATCTGACCTAGTAGCACAACCTAGTCAGGACCAATTCACACCCAACCGCACCCACTCATATAATTGTCCAGCCGACCACCTGGTCAGGTCACTTCCACTTAAGGAATTAGTACAGGTCAGGTTACATTCACTTAAGGAAGGAGCACTGCATCTGACCTAGTACAAGCTCACACCCATCCACACCCACTCATGTATTTATCTAACCTATTTTTAAAACTACACAACGTCTTAGCATCTATGACGGTACTCGGGAGTTTGTTCCACTCATCCACAACTCTATTACCAAACCAGTGCTTTCCTATATCCTTCCTGAATCTGAACTTTTCCAACTTGAAACCATTGCTGCGAGTCCTGTCTTGGTTGGATATTTTCAGCACGCTATTTACATCCCCTTTGTTTATTCCTGTTTTCCATTTGTACACCTCAATCATATCCCCCTAATTCTACGCCTTTCTAGAGAGTGCAGATTCAGGGCCCTCAGTCTATCCTCATAGGGAAGATTTCTGATACATGGGATCAACTTTGTCATCCTCCTCTGTACGTTTTCCAGTGCATTTATATCCATTCTGTAATACGGTGACCAGAACTGTGCAGCATAATCTAAATGAGGCCTAACCAAAGATATATAGAGTTGAAGAACAACCTGAGGACTTCTGTTATTTATACTTCTTGATATGAAGCCAAGGATTCTGTTAGCTTTATTGCGAACACTTATGCACTGTTGTCTAGGCTTCAGATTACTACTAACCAGAACTCCTAAATCCTTCTCGCAATTACAAGTAATAAGATCTATATTATTCAGCTTATATGTGGCATGGTTATTGTCCTGCCCAACATTTAGAACTTTGCATTTGTTTACATTAAACTGCATCTGCCACTTCTCCGACCACTGCATCAGTCTATTCAAATCATCCTGGAGTGCTCTAATGTCCTCGTTTGAATGAATTGGACGGCCTATTTTGGTGTCATCAGCAAATTTACTTATGCTACTATTTATTCCCTCATCTATGTCGTTTATGTAAATTGTAAACAACAGGGGCCCAAAACTGACCCCTGTGGAACACCGCTGAGACACGCCCCCATTCTGATTTCTCTCCATTTATGCAAACTCTCTGCCGCCTATTAGTCAACCATGCCTCTACCCAGGAAAAATTTCTCCTCCTATTCCGTGTGCCTTAAGTTTCCTCAGTAGCCTCTGATGTGGAACTT
>WNWK01026389.1:0-27434 GCA_009830355.1 Cherax destructor | reverse complement strand
GGGTGAGTAGGTGGTAACCTAATAGTAACATATTAGTAAAAGTGAGAAATTATCTTATAGGAAGAAGCCATATTGAGCATTTTTAAAGTAATTTACAGTATGAGTATTTAGTTTAGGGTGAGTACATGGTTTTGAGAAGTTTAAAATGATTTTCGAACAAAGGTTATTTTAGTACTGGTAATGAATTCAGATTCTGGGGCCCTTTATGTGCATAAAATTTTTTTACATAGGTTGATATGGACTCTGGGTATATCAAAAAGTGATCTGTGTCTTGTGTTGGTCATGGGTCTATTAAAGTTGGTGAGGAGAATTTTGAGCGGAGGGTTTATATTAGAGTGTAGAGTTCTGTGTAGTAGGCACAAGAATAGAGTGTGAATGTTCTTTACGGTGAGTAGTTTTGACTTTTGAATATTGGTGGAGTATGCTGTCTAGGTGGGAATTTTTATCATTCTGACTGCGGCCTTTGCTGGGTTATGAAGTGGTCTAAGGTGATTTAATGTTGATCCCCCATGCACAGATTCCATAGGTGAGATAAGGGTAGATAAGTGAATGATATAGTGCAAGGAGAGCTGATTGAGACACATAGTAGCGTATCTTTAATAATATGCTATACTGTCTTTGAGATTTTCTTGAAAATTTGTTGTTGTACATGTGTTTGGAATTTAAGGTGGATTCCACAAGGAATTTTCCCTCTGAGTCTTGTGATGGGTGAACCATTGAGCGTTATGTTAAGTGGAACATTTGTGGCTTTGTTCCAAACTGTATGAAGTAGGTCTTGTCAGTATTGAGAGTAAGCTTGTTAGTCGTCATCCATGTTGATATTTTCTGTAATTCGGCATTAACAGTGTTGGCCAGTATGACTGGTTTGGGTGAGAAGACATATGTTGTGTCATCTGCAAATAATATGGGTTTGAGTAGTTGTGATGCATTCGATAAGTCATTTATGTAAATGAGGAATAGGAGTGGATAATACTCAACTATACTTATATTGTAAACTATTTACTAGAATTCTTACCATTTAGTTTTAAGTTAATTTAAGTCTTACCCTACAATGCTCTGCATATTAGGGGCTTTGGCATGTACACCTCATGTAATCTCATAACCCATTGTAATTCTTTATATTATGTCCAAATAAACTATTATTATTATTATTTTATTATTATATTTATTTATTTATTCAGACGTATTATTTTTCCAAATAGTATTAGCAACACATAAAGAAAGAGAATCTAATGATATACTGTAATATATTTCCGAGCAATCGCTGCTTAGGGATAAGGATAATGAGCCACTGTTATTGCTACCAATCATGTGAGCGAGGAACCAAAAGTGCCATGTATTTCCATAAAAACACCATCTGCATAAGCAGCAATAGCAGCAACACTTCTACTACCTAAAACACATAGTTTAATTTAGAAGAGCAAATGACTCCAAATATTTATTCACATAAAGTCGCTAAAAAGTAAAAGTATTTTCATTATGTTTATGATGTCATGGCAACAGTGTACATGCTAGCAGGGAGCTGGCATTGTTATCATCAATCCCAGTGACACCAGTGACGTAGTCGAGGAGGTTGTGCTAGTGCTCTTTTTCTTTTTATCGTTGTTATTTCGTCGCTATGAGGATTTTGGGTGCCTTCGCTTTCCTCGCCTTTGTGGGAACATGCTTTGGTAAGTTTGTAGTGAGTTAATGAGACCAGTGACCGCCATCACAGTGCTGCAGTGAATGTTTTGTTGAGTCAGCTGATGGTTTCCTCTAGTCACCCTGATCAGCTGTTTTTTATTTATATATTATATATATACATATATATCTGGAGATAGTAACAAATATCACTGTAGCTTCTTAAGTGGCTGGGGTTCATATTCTCATGGAAGACCCAGTTACGGCAGTTTTCGTGGAATGTCCAGTAAATTTTTGAGAGTTTGTAAACATTTGTGGTTGCAAAAAAATACCACAGGTTTTCGATGAATTTCCCAGAGTTATATCCTAGAGATACAAGTAAGTAAGTTTATTTGGGGGTATAGGTACACATAAGTGTAAATAACATACATAGTGTAAATTAACTAGGATAACCCAAAAAATGTTAGATAATGTGTCTTAATTCTATTTGGGTCAACACAAAATGTTACTTTTTATCTCTGTAATGACTATGTAATATGATTAATGTCTGAATAAAAAGTTAGTCATATATGTGTGGCTGTCCTATAAACAAGCGGCAATGCTTTAGCAAGTGCATTTATTATTTTAATGCGGAAGCGCTAAACCCACAGTGGTCATATAGCTCCCTGGGGAATGGAGACATTAGGGTTTAGTCTAAGGAAGGAAGATAAGTCCAGTTCCGCCCCGGATCAGAACCCCCTCACTGGCATCAGGGGTTAGCGGCAATATTCAGTTATTAAATGCATGTCAGTATGTACAGTATTTATACTTTTCTTTAATTATTTAATGATTAAGTTTTGGGAACCTATCATGATTGCTTTATGTATGAATATGTTAGACACTTCTAACTTCTTATGGTCATAAACTTTGTCAGTGTTACATTCCACATTTTCCTTTTCTGACATGATCAAGCCCAGTAAAATTTCCCACTTTGTGATGGTACAACCTCTGGAATTACTCAGTCCCAATAGAAATATGTAAAAGTCACTATTTTGGGTTATTCTTGGTTAAATGTACAAAATTTACATTGGTATATGACTAAAACTAGTTTGTGTTAATTACAACAATTATGTAATTGTAACGTCTGTAAAGCCATATGTAGACAGAACCTTGGTAGAGATTATCTAATCTTATTTTCCCATGACGAGGGCCATCTTTGAGGCATATTATGATACAATGCAATTTCCTATTTTTGTTTTGGGGTTCATCCTTTTTCTCAGACCTGTAATTTGCTGTATGCTACTTAAGTCTATAATATAATAATATCTTAATTTACTACAAGTAGGGGGTACAAGGTATACAGGCCAGCTGACATCAATGACATACTACTACAGGGGTTTAAAGTTTCGAAAAAACTTCACTCCTGAAGTTCCCAAGTCCCCATTACCAAAAATTTCCCCCCTTAAAGAAAAAATGTCACGTAGGTTAGTCTATTTCAGCCCCCAAAAATTTTTTTTCCCCACAAGCACTTACAATATTATACTTACATAAATGTATTTTTTCCCCGGGGTTTACGAAACTCGGGGTCCACTGTATATAGAAAACCCCTTGTTATGCAGAGCATTTCGGGAAAATTAGGTCATTTTTTGTCCCAGGATCCGACCCACCCCAAACCGACTAACACCCAGGTCTCCTTTTTACTGATGGGGAACATAGAAAACCCGGTGTGGAAACATGTCCGATTTTTCCCCCCCCCTTTTGCGGGGAAATAAAACCTGGACCCTCGCAGTGTAAAGCGGGTTTTTTTGCCACCAGGCCAGTAAACTTGATGCCTTTAAAATAAAACAGTTATTTGAGAGCAAATCTGTTCCCCAAATATGATGTGAGATCTGTGTATAAACTACATACTTGAGATAACCTTGAAGAATTGTATTTATTTTTTTTACATTACTAGTACTTTTTAGACTAAAGGTCAATCTTATAGGGTATGTAGAAAAGTAGTTAATAGAATGAAACCTCATGAGCTACAGTACAGTGGTACCTCTACTTACGAGCAGCTCAAAACTCAAACAATTATGTAAGTGTATTTTTTTAGGGTTTTGAAAAGTGTTTTTTTGGGGGTCTGAAATGGATTAACCAAATTTTTTCATTATTTCTTATGGGAAAAAATTCCTTCGGTATCGGCACTTGAAAAACCGACTGGAACAAATTTTGCTTGTAAGAAGGGGGACCACTGATATTTATTTGAAAAAAAAGTTTTGTATTCTTTTATTTTTGAAAAGTATCCTTCAGTCACCCACTTTTTAAATCAACATCAAGTTGTCCAGGCAGCACTTTCAGTGACTTGTTATATTATAAGCATCAGTTATTCCCAAAAACATAATTTAGGTTTAAGTTAGGTTAGGCTGTTTTATCTGATTTTAGGTTAGTACTTGACAATAGTTTTCTAAATTTACACACACACCCCTCACACTAGCCCCCGGGCAAAAAAGGGGGGTTTTTCCTACGAGGAAATTTTGACCTGACAACACTGGAAGACAGGAGAGATAGAGGGGATATGATAATGACATATAAAATACTGAGGGGAATCGACAAGGTGGACAGAGACAGAATGTTCCAGAGGTGGGACACAGCAACAAGGGGTCACAGTTGGAAGTTGAAGACTCCCGATGAACCACAGGGATGTTGGGGAAACATTTCTTCCCGTCACAGAGTTGTCAGGAAGTGGGAAAAGTCGGGGAAAGGGTGTAGTGGGGCGGTCCATACATATTTTTAAAAGAGGGATGATAAAGCTCATGGAGTGGGAGAGTGACCAGTAGGGCCCGTGAAGAAAGGGAGGGCCAGGAGCTGTGAATCGACCCCGCAACCCCTAGGTGAATACACACACGTACATATATATTTTTTGTATACGTATATATAAAGAGGAGTTTTTCCCATATAGTAGTATGTCATTGATATCATCTAGGCCTCTATACCTTGTACATGTACTTGTAAAAATAAAAAATCCTTATTATTATAAAGTACAGTGGACCCCCATTTCGTACTGCTCCCAACTCAAACATTTATGTAAGTGGGGTTTTTTTGGGGGGCTGAAAAAGGGCTAACCTAATTTTTCATTCGTCCTTTTTGGGGAAAAAATTCGTTTGGGGTTGGGTTTTTAACAGCCTTTTGGAAAGAATTATTGACGAAATGGGGTTCACTGTATATAGTATACTGGTATTTTAAAAAGCTTCAAATTGGTTACACATTTTTTATTTTTCAACAAAATATCTTGGAATGTCTGTAACATTGCAACCTAAGGGAAACTTTATTGATGAAATGTTTCACCTGCACAGCCCCGGCTTCATCAATCAGATATAGAGATGAATCACACTCCTTGAAGGGCATCAGTGTTGGTGGAAAATGAAGTAAATAATGTGGAGAGGTAGTTTGATGCAATCAGTTCATCATAAAAAAGGGACAAGATGATCAATCTGTTAGCCAAAAAACGTTTTAACCATTTCATCCAAGGAAATTTATTTCATGTGCTTTGAAACTTTCTGTAATTGTTCATATGCCCAAAAACTGATTAGCTCTTGTTCCACCTGAAGGTACATTGTTCTAGCCCTTTTCTTAATTCACCTGACAACTAGTAAGCCTTTCAGCTACACTACTACACCACTACTACTAAACAATAGTAAGCTTTTCAGTTACACCACTGACACTTGCACCTTTCTTAGAAGCCATAAGAAAAATTACAAGATCAAGAGATCTTGTGCTTCCCCTGCCATCTGTGGTTGTCCAGTAAACTAGTCTGGCAGTTGGGGGAATATCAAGTTCCCATGTAATTTTGTCCAGACTAAGGATCCGGACCATCAGTTTTTGGGAAAATCAGGACACGGTCCCGGGACGGATCTGCAGTCTGCTCTTCCTGTATGCAGATGTATGCTACTCCAGACTTCATTATAACTACTGGTTTTTTTCCATGGCCCATTTTCCCTTATTGCACTTTATGGATTTTGATCACCTGGTGTTTTAGCATTACAGTGTGGAGTTCATATTTTCTGAGGGAAATGAGTTATTAGGAGTTTAAGTGTACTCTCTGCCATATAATAGTATACTTCACAGTCCCCAGTGATCAAAAGACTGTTAATTGACTGCACACCCAGCATAAGGCCTGGGTTCTGTTGATGCCTGAGCCATGTTGGGTCCCAGGTAATGAATTAGGGATGCTGATTAAAAGGCTGCTGTATTTAGTCATTCTTTAGTACATCTCTGCCTCAGTAACCTTTTGGGGCACGTTCCTTTAGTTTTTATTTTGGTTATTTACCCAGGTTGTCCCAGGATAAAAAAAGTCAAGCAATGTGATTTATTTCCTCTAGGATCCTTTGGTCCTCATCTGGATGTGAACCACAACAGTGGGCCCAAAAGGCAAGAGGCAAACAGTGGAAAATAGAAATAAAACGGGAGGGCTATGAAGTGCTACATATTAAAAATGGGAGGAAGATGGTTTTGTAAATGAGTCACAATAGTGGGGACCCCAGGATTTCATAGCTACAGGTACAGGGAAAAAGTACATAAAGGATTCGCTTTAATAGGATATAGTCTTTCTTGTTTGTTGGTTAGTGGCTGTCCCCGTATTTACCACCCCTTCCCTTTTTTACCTACAATGAATTTCTTGGGAACACGTGCTGGAGGCTTTCACACACATGATGGTGACCTGTGTGAAAAGTATTTCCTATGTGCAATTTTAATAGCAAAGCAGTGGGGGCCTTCCTTTATGTTATTTGAACCCCAACCCCTGGTTTAGGCTTCTATTTGATTATAATAATAATATTTTTTGAACAGTTTCCCTAGAATGATACCCCCAACAAGTCCCCAGGTACCTATTGTATTGTAGCCAAAGAAAGGCATCAGTTGTTGGACCCCGCATCCACCTGGTCCTGGATACAAGAGTATTCCGACAGTAATGCAGAAAAGACAGTAGTACAGAGCAAGTATTTACTTTGGCAATGTTTCACTCCCTTTGAACTTTACCAGGCAAAATTTGTCATCATGTTTCTTTCATTCACCTCTAGTCTACTCGTCTAGATGTGCTTGCGGGGTCGTGTGTTTTGGCCCTTTTTAGCTTCAGAACTGATGGCATTCTGGCTCCTGGTCCTGGGCCCTCCTTACCTTCTTAATACTTTTGGTGTTTTCACCCACCACCTCCTCATTCAACTTTTTTCTCTTGGTACACCCCTCAAGGAGGTTCCTTGACGCTGTTGGGGCTCTTGATCTAGGGGTTTGGGTCTGTGCTCCATTGACCTGAATGCCTTCCCAACCCCCCCCAGGCGCTGTTTAAACCTCGGGGTTTTGCGCTCTCCATGATTACAATAAACCTCTTGGTACCCCTAAGACAAAATTTTTCCTAACCCCTTCAGATTCTGTACATTCACTTCCACCTAAAAAAATCTCCCCTCTATGTATTTACATGTGGTATTGGAGGTCGATTCTCAGCTCGTGTGTGTTTTTGTGTGTATTTTACTTACCTAGTTGTGGTTGCAGGGGTCAGTTACGCTCCCGGCCCGAGTGTGTGCGTGCGCGTGTATTTTGGGGCGGTGTATGTGGCGCACCTTGTAGGAGAATTTTGCAGTTTTCAGCCATTAACTCTATATATTTGTTGAAGAAGCCTGTTGCATGTTTTTCGTGCGTGCTTTTTCACACACGCATTTAAACTGTAGTTGACACGAGTCCTGCGTTTTTTTGTTTTGTTAGTGTTGCCCCGACTTGTAGAATCCCCACACAAAAACCCTTGCAGAATCATGTTATTGTGATAAAAATAGTTGTAGCAAGTCATGTAGAGGTGCAGAAAAGTGTTGGTTGCCTCAAGGCTGAAAGAAAATCTGGGGTGAGCTAGATTCTCGGCACCATTGTCACGCAAGCAAGCAACGCAAGCAAGCAAGCAAAAAACCGGGGTACCTTGGACTTGTTTTCCCCCATTCAATAATGATCAGAGCTGTGTAGCATGTACATGCGAGTTTTGATATTAATCCAACATTTTTTTAGCTTCTCGGGTGGTTATCACCTTATCTTATCCCCCTTTGTGTCTTTATGCTAGTGATGAACTCTGATCCTAGGGAAAAGGAGGTACCTTCCCCCTTCCCGGAATCCATCCCAATGACATATTTTCATTAAGTTCCCTTTCCCAAAGGGAAATGAATTTGATTCAAGAAATTGTTGCTACCGCCATTTTCTTTGAATTGAATGATAACCTCCATTGCACAGGTAATGTTTATCTTAGGTCAGGTAAGATTGGTTAACAAACAGGACAAGTGTTCTTGATGCTGGTGTAAGTATGTTGCAAAACAAGATTTTACTGGGACAATGTTTCATCCTGTGTAGAACTCTCAAGTCTTAACCTGATAAAACCGAACATTGAGTGAAAAGTGTTCCCATTAAAACATTGCTCTGCATCATGATTCTTCCTTAACAACAACAAAAAGAGAGCATTGGCTAACGTGAAAATAAGTCATCTACCTCTTGACGTCATGGATTGGGTTTAACCACTGGACTTCTGACGACTTTGTTTCCACATCCTACTGGACATTTTGTCTGCGCTCGCGTGCAGACAGCTCCATCCCATCCCATTCCATCCATCCATCCATCCATCCATCCATCCATCCATCCATCCATCCATCCATCCATCCATCCATCCATCCATCCATCCATCCATCCATC
This sequence comes from Cherax destructor, assembly GCA_009830355.1. Taxonomy (NCBI): domain Eukaryota; kingdom Metazoa; phylum Arthropoda; class Malacostraca; order Decapoda; family Parastacidae; genus Cherax; species Cherax destructor. Next base: position 19,136 of record WNWK01026389.1, on the reverse strand, counting down.
CATCCATCCATCCATCCATCCATCCATCCATCTTCTTGTCTTCCTCTTTCCCTCTCCTCACTCCACTTCTCCTAATTCTTCTAATCTTTTTTTTCTTTTTATTTATAGTATTACTTGTAGAGTACAGTATAATTATTAATATAGTTTATTATTATTATTATTATTATTATTATTATTATTATTATTATTATTATACTCTTCACAACAGAATGTTTCTTGTCTAGTTCTATGTAATTTTATAACATAAAATGGAATTTTCTTTTTTCATTTTCCTAGTAGTTTCCATATAGAATTTTTTTTTTTTACCCAGTAACTTGTGTCTAGCAATTTATCATTTAAGTTTTTTTTAATTAACATCAGCCGTTTCTCACCAAGTTAAAGTGACCCGAAAAAGAAGAAACACTTTCATCATCACTCGCTACATCACTGTCTTGCTAGAGACTTGCTGATACTACAGTTAAAAAACTGCGACATATTTCCATGGTACATTTCAGTATATCATCACATTTTCTAACCTTGATGTTGGTGAAGGGCTCTTGATCCAAGGAATTGGTAGTCTCCTTTTCATTGAACCAAATCATATTATTATTATTATTATTATCAAAACGAAGTGCTAAACCTACAAGGGTCATACAGTGCCTCTTATTGCCCTGTTTGAGTAAGCTCTTAATTTACGAACTAATAGAGGGGTTGTCCTAGTGAATTATTAAATTAGAATAATGTTTAAAAATAGCAGAAAAAGCACTTATTCATTTTTGTATACCATATAGTACACACAATGTACAGATATAGTAAGTTTATTATACAAATATTTATTTCTTCGCAATTTTTCATAGAAGTTTACATAGAATGCAAGGAGAGCCACTGACATGCCATGGCATTAAGGGCAGCTTAATCTAATGGCTTATAGACTATGTACATAATATTGGAGAATTTGATTGAGTTTGACTTGTTTAAATATTGTTCAGATTACAATATAATATTACATTGGGCAAATTACAATATGGTGATACTACAGTGTAACAAGTGTTTAGTAGGATGGTAGTTAATAGTAAAAATTGACTTTGCCTATTACAGTGGTACCTCGGTTAACGATATTTTCGTTCCAGAATACTGTTCAAGTGCCATTACCAAACGAATTTATCCCCATAAGGAATAATGTAAAATAGACTAGTCCTTTTAGATCCCCAAAAATACACTTACAAAAGCATTTAAAAAAATAAACTTACATAAAAGGGCGAGTTTGGGGACCATCATTAACCGGTACCACTGTATTTCAAAAGTCCATCATATTGAGTTTTGCACACCATTACAGGTTTAGCTCTTTCTTACGAATGTAATACTGTGTAATTACTTTGTAATTCTGACATTAAAATTGTGCATTCATTGCAGGGGCCGGTGGCGGTGGAGTAGTGAGCTCTAGCAGCAGCAGAGGTCGTTCACGGTGATGGCTAAAAGTGTCACCTATTCTGGCCAGCACTTTGTTGCAGAGGGAAAAGTTCTCCATTACTTGCACCCTTGATGTTAATGACTATCTGCAGTGGACTTTGAATAACAGACCTATTATTCCCGGGGAGGCTGGGTAAGGGATTTGAGAGCTGCACAGTAGGTTTGTTTCTGTGGCTAAAAGAATATGTTCTGTATGTGATTTTAAGCAACTGGTCATGAAATACAGTATATAGTATATGTAATGAGCTATATAAGAAACTAGTATTAAAATTTGTTTTAGTAAACTGATAGTAATAAAGCAAAAACAAGACCTTAGAAATATACTGTGCACACAAATATAAGCTTAGAGTATGCATTATGCAGAACTTATCTATTTTAGTAAATATTATATGAAAGAATTTGGCTAACCATTTACTTAATGGTCTGTCCACTCTGTACTGAGCAAACCTTTATTTTCAGAATGTTTTCTGAAGGCTCAAAGTAAAACATTCTGTATACGTATAAGGTTTACTTTGCATCCATCATTATACTGTTGCCTCTGTGTAACATAGAGCTTTCTGTAAAGTAATTTAAATGTATAATGTACTTTAAATTGTATAATGTACTTTATAGAAATAAAGTTGTCATTGTTGGATAACAACCATCCAGAGGGTATCATCCTGTCAGAGTTATTTTGAAACTGAAGCCTGTTAAATGTTTTGCACTCTTGGTAGGATTTCTCATTTTTTTGTTTTATGCAGTGCACATGCAACATGACAGGTAAACCCTGTTTCAGCTTACACTCAATATACACTTACCTATATTTTTATGATTTTCATAATAGTCTCTTTTTTTCTGTAATATTTGTTTTGCAATTTAGGAGCCATTTACAGGATCAGCCAAGGGAGAGATGATCTCTGAAACCATTAACAGATAATATATAGGCTACTTATTCTTTTTTCGGGTTTTTTTTTTTTGCAGCTTAATCCCTGATTATAACAACTTTGTATTTTCTCTTTAACTCTTCATTAATAACTCCCTTAGTATATTTTGCAGTAACTCATTTATTTGTGTGTGTACGGTACACTGTATACTTGTACAGTATTCATATTTTTATTTATATTTGGTAAAAAATAGTGCAAAATTTGTTAAGAATATTGTGTGAATAAAAGTTATTCAATGTCAGATTTACTATGATAGAAGGCCCTGGACGGCAAGGATATGTTATGAGTCGGATAATTGTGGTGAGATCTCATGCCTTCCACGCTGGAGAGTACAAGTGCACACCCTACAGCAGTGAAGCACATTGGGTGTTTGTTATTGGTGGTAAGGCAGTAGAAAATTTGCTGGAAGTATTCATCAATTACAGTGCTGTATTTATAATACAGTGGTATTGTTTGAAACTGGTAATTAAATTAGAGCTAGCTGTATGTAATATCAGTTGTTCCTTTTACTCATTGTTTCCCAAGCATGATCTCAAGAAACTACTGTGTGGTGGACCTCTTTTTCTTTTATGGGATGGAAAACATTTATTTTAAAATGTAATCTTTAATTTTTATGGGTAAATTCATAAGGATGTTGAATGTCTTGCTTAAATGGCCAAAATTTCTACTGAGCGGGTCATGATAATCAAGAGAATCTTTGTATTTCTCCTTACAAAAAAAAAAAAAACCCATCCTGAATGCCCTTCAAGAAGAGGTACTATGAATATATTAGAGATCTACTACATATTTTCACTATATTTTATTTTAAAAGTATTTGTTACTGATAGGTAAACTGATGCAGTACAGTATACTAGCACTGTGCAATAGTAATAAAACTGTACCATATGTATTAGCTGCTAAAGATATGAAGGCTCTTAAACAGTGTTTACCTGAAGTATATAGTACACTAGTATATGGCTTTCATTGCCCTGCAAACTTTGTCACCTTGCAGTGTAGGTGATGATTGTTTATTATTTTACATTGACATTATAGTAAATGCTACCTTGTCTTGTAAATCATCCTACAGGTGAAGATGTTAGAAAAATATAAAAATTATTCAATTAATTTTTATCAAGAAATTTATTACAATACAGTAAGCCTCGCTTTAATGAACTAATACTGAAGAGCAGGTGGCTAGCAGTGGATATTGTAATGGATAGAGATGAGATTACTTTGCTGTCTTGTAACAGTAGACAATTTTGTAACCCCTCGACTTTGTTGTTACCAAATCAATTGATTCAGTGAATTCTGTCACATATTTCTGAAGTCTGTCAAATCAAAGGATTACTGTATTTTTTAATGTAATACAGGCACTCCTCACTTAATGACTCTATTAAATCTTTGTTAGTTAGCTCTCCCTAGACATATTCCACTAATTCTTCAATATCTTTCACTTCAACCATACAGTCGAGGCTGGTCGTAAGTCACGCCGGTCGTTAAACAGGTAGGTCGTTAAGTGAGGAGTGTGTGTACTGTCATTGCTACAATACTTGTATAGTATTTAATTGATTTAATCTATTAAAATTAAGCCATTTTATTTAATAAAGCAAAACTCGCCTTTTTTTTTCTTATGTCAGGTTCGCTCACAGACACAGAGGGAACTCGGCGTCTCCAGGAAGGTAAACCTTTACTACTGACCTGTGACAACAATGCAACAGAACATCACGCTATATGGTTTGTATCTAAAAATATTCTTGAACATTAAGAATACAGTGGACCCCCGAGTTACAAGCATAATTCATTCCAGAAGGCTGCTCAAGTGCCATTACCGAACGAATTTTCTCCCTTAAGGAATAATGTCAAGTAGGTTAGTCCATTTCAGACCCCCAAAAATACACTTACAATATTACACTTACATAATTGTACGATTTCCGAGGTGCTCGTAACTTGGGGGTCCACTGTACTAGATTCGATTGAATTGTGATATCTGCAGACTTCTGGCAAAACAACTGTTGAGTGAATGATTTGGAATGTGCTTTTTTGTTTTTTTTTCACCCCTGCCTGTGGGATTAAAAAATTAAATATGGGTAAATCTTTCTTGGCTTACTACCAGTGTTCTTTCAATTCAGATATCATACTAAATTCGGTGAAATATAATTCAGTTCCTTAAGTGCAATGCATACACAGGATCGCCCTGCATATACAGTGACGATTTTTGGTGTTCCACATTTTTGTTGGCTTTCAATTGAGCCATTGTTCCACCCACTGGTGACTACTGCTAGCGGGTGGAACATAATGAACAATGGATCAATTTGAAGCCAGCGAAAACATGGAACACCGAAAAGAAGGTGCTGTATATATGGAGCCCTCCTGTATTATTCAAACTTTACTGAATCAACCCAAGGTAAGGTGTGTATGTAATTCAACCTAATTCATATCATGCTATAAAATTTCAAAAAAAGTTAAGAAACATAAATATCTCTCTCTTCAGAATTCTCCAATTTCAGAATACAGTAATAGAAATTCAAAATATTCTGAATTACTGTACAGAAAACTTCAGAGTTGAAAGTTTTTAGCATGTTCAGGGTAACTTTGTTACCATAAATGTATGGCCATCAATTCACATACAGTTGTCGTAGAATTAAACTTAAACATTAAAATAATAAGCCTTGTCAAATCTGACCTAACCAGGCAAGCCTGTGGATGTTGTACAGAATTTTTTTTTTGACTAAACATGTGTTGCTATTACATTTTCCGGTCTTCCCTCCCAGCCCAAGAAAGATGGAGCCTTGTTGCTAGTGATGGGCTGTGATCCAAGGTTTTAAGATACGGTACTTTCTTGAATCAAACACGATTAACTTTACTTTCCAAGGCAGTGTATGACCCCCTATGGGTTTAGTGTTTATTTTTTTAGTATAATAATTTAAGTTAATACAGTTATGTAATTTTATTTTTACATGAACTTTTATCAACCTGAAGGATGAAGGATGGAGAGGAAGTTGCAGAAAGTGACCACATAAAGCTGTTCCCAAACTCTAGTTTGTACATTGCTTCCTCATCAAAAGGTGACCTGGGCAATTACACGTGCAAATTTTCAGAGGACCTTGACGCCAAAGTTTTTTATGTTGTTGGTAAGACTCTTTGTTGTCTCAGTTTATACTATTAATGCATGTACATTATGACCAGGATGTTGATGAACTCTGAGAATATATTATTTATTTGTTTAAAGCAGTTTAAGACAGATGATTCAGTAAGAAGGATAGATTGTTTTGCCAGGGGACGAACATATACGATGATTAGGGTGTCTAATATGATAAAGAAAAGTATTATTTGTGTCAGGAAGGTGTACACTTGAATTGTGCCCTGTAAACTTGTAAGGGAGGGGCCAAATTAGAAATACATATAGGAAAGTCAAAGTACAGGAATCTTGCCAAGAGAATTTGGTTTAAGAAAGTCCTTTTAGCATGAGAGTAAGCAGTTTATGAAAATGGGAAAATAGTCGAGATAAGAGAATGAAGAATGAAGCATGCAAATCTGGCTCTCTGGAAACATGACTGTAGTCTTTTCTAACTTTCTTATTGCTCTTAATAATCTTGCTTCATCTATTAAGTTTAAAACAGATGAGAAATCTCAATTAACTCATTCAGCATTCAAAATAGTTTCCTGTAAATTTGTGACTTATATTGTTTGCTCTACCAGAAACCAATTATAAACAAGCATATTTGAACACAAATTAACCTTGCTATTTGTTAACATCTTTTTACTGTTGTATGCATATATACACACACAAGTTGTTTTATTGATCTATTTGAAACTACATGAGCAGAGCTAAGCTCATGGTGTCCTATATTTAATATCTACTCTTTTTTTTTTTTTTTTTTTTTTTTTTTTTTTCTTAACACATCTGCTGTTTCCTTCCATTGTAAGTGGATGTAACCCATCCTGCCTTCTCCTGTAACTTGTTCCACTGTTCTTTCACTGTTTGAAAGGAACAGTTTTCTAGTATCCTTCTTGCACTACTACTTCCTTAGTTTAGAATTAAAGCTGCCTCTTATTCTGCCTGATGTAATGGTGTTAGAACATATTCTTTCAATTTTATTCCATCCTCTTATAACAATACTTTTATGGGAAACCATTTGCCAGTAACCATGCATTCTTTTTAGTACATTAGACACTTAGTTTCAGAATTTATATTTCTTCTTCTTTCAACAAATCAGCCGTATTCCACTGAGGCAGGGTGGCCCAAAAAGAAAAACAAAAGTTTCTCTTTTTAACTTTAGTAATGTATACAGGAGAAGGGGTTACTAGCCTCTTGCTCCCGGCATTTTAGTCACCTCTTACGACACACATGGCTTACAGAGGAAGAATTCTGTTCCACTTTCCCATGGAGAGAATTGATATTTTTAAAGATATACAGTGGACCCCCAGTGTTCGTTATGCTCCAAACTCGAACAATTATGCAAGTGTATTTTTGTAAGTGCCTTAGTAAGTGTATTTTTGGGGGTCTAAAAGGACTAGTCTAATTTACATTATTCCTTATGGGAATAAATTCATTTGTAATGGCACTTGAACAGCATTCTGGAACAAATAAATTACGAAAACCGCGGGTCCACTGTACTTCCTTTAATGGAGAAGAATTCTTCCTCCTTAAGTCATTGTGTGTTGCAAGAGGTGATTAAATTGCCAGAGCAAGGGCTAGTGACCCCTTCTGTATAAATTACTAATTGTAAAAAGAAAAAAACTTTTTTTTTTCGGGTCACCCAGCTTTGGTGGGAGATTGCTAGTGTGTTAAAAAAAAGTCATTCGTGTTTTATGTATATGTCTTTTTTCAGAACTCTCTCTTCATAAACAACTGCCTAAGTCCACAACAGTGCTGGAGAATGACAAAATGTCCCTCACATGTCAGGTTCAGGGTGATCCTATTCCCACTGTTCAGTGGCTTAAAGGTAAGATTTTAAACTTTTTAATTAGAACAAAGCAAATGATAGTTGTATAGACACATAGGCTGTTTGCAACTCAAATATCTCAAATTAATATCCTCCTCCTTCTCGTCCTTGTCCTCCTCCTTGTCCTCCTCCTTGTCCTCCTCCTTGTCCTTGTCTTCCTCCTCCTCCTCCTCCTCCTCCTCCTCCTCCTAATCCTCCTCCTCCTAATCCTCCTCCTCCTAATCCTCCTCCTCCTAATCCTCCTCCTAATCATCCTCCTTGTCCTACTACTACTACCACTACTATACTACTAATACTAACTTCCATTACCACATTACTTCAACCAATACTTGTCCATTTTTTCTTTCTTCATCTCATTGTCCCATCCCTGTCTTCCTCTCTTATATATACTGGCTCCCTCACCTTCATGTGTTAGTGTGAGTAATCAATGGTCCACATCAGATCCAATCATTGTTATAAGCTTCTTTCTCCTGTGTGTGAGTTATTTGTGTATTAGTATTTTTAAATAATTTGCAGTATGGTAAAGTGTATGGTAGAGTTATTATTGAAAGAATTAAGAGTAAGACGGAGAGCAGGATAGCAGATGAACAACGAGGCTTTAGGAAAGGTAGGGGGTGTGTAAACGAAAAGTCTTTACGAGGATAGTGAGGCTCAGGTTAGAGTATGTAGGCGAGAGGGAGATTATTTCCCAGTAAAAGTAGGCCTTAGACAGGGATGTGTAATGTCACCATGGTTGTTCAATATATTTATAGATGGAGATGTAAGAGAAGTGAATGCTTGGGTGTTAGCAAGAGGTGTTGGGTTAAAAGATAAAGAATCTAACACAAAGTGGGAGTTGTCACAGTTGCTCTTTTCTGATGACACTGTGCTTTTGGGAGATTCTGAAGAGAAGTTGCAGAGGTTGGTTGATGAGTTTGGTAGGGTATGTAAAAGAAGGAAATTAAAAGTGAATGCAGGAAAGAGTAAGTGATGAGGATAGCAAAAAAATTAGGTAACGAAATATTGGTTATCAGATTGGAGGGAGAGAGTATGGAGGAGGTGAATGTATTAGAGATATTTGAGAGTGGACGTATCAGAATATGGGTCTGTGAAAGATGAGGTGAATCATAGAATTGACGAGGGGAAAAAGGTGAGTGATGCACTGAGGAATCTGTGGAGACAAAGAACTTTATCCATGAAAGCAAAGAGGGGAATGTATGAGAGTATAGTTATACCAATACTCTTGCATGGGTGTGATTCATGGGTGGTGAATGTTGCAACAAGGAGAAGGCTGGGGGCAGTGTGTGGTGTGAATATAATGCAGAGAATCCTTAGTTTGGAGAGTAGGAGGAGGTGCGGGATTACCAAAACTATTATCCAGAAGGCTGAAGAGGGGTTATTGAGATGGTTTGGACATGTAGAGAGGATGGAACGAAATAGATTGTCTTCGAGAGTGTATAAATCTGTAGTGGAGGGAAGGCAGGGTAAGGATCAGCCTAGGTTTTGTGTGCTAGGGGCTTGGACTTCCAGCAAGTGTGTGTTAGCGTGTTAGATAGGGGCAAATGGAGACAAATGGATTTTAGGAATTGATGTGCTTTTGGAATGTAAGCAAGGTAATATTTATGAAGGGATTCAGGGAAACCTGCAGGCTGGACTTGATTCCTGGAGATGGGAAGTATAGTGCCGGCACTGTGAAGGAGGGGTGTTAATGTTGCAGTTTTATAACTGTAGTGTAAGTATGCCTCTGACAAGACAGTGATGGAGTGAATGATGATGAAAGTGTTTCTTTTTGGGCCACCCTGCCTTGGTGGGAAACGGCCGATGTGTTAATAAAAAAATTTGCCGTTAGTAGTCTTTCATGGGAATTGAAAACTAAAATTGAAATTAATGACAAACTTTAAAAGTCTTCAGTTGTAAAGCTATCAAAAATTTCAATGCAGACTGGACACTTAGGAATCACTTAAAAGTTTTTGCAACTGCCGAGCTGCTGTACAAACACAGGAAACACAAATATCTGTCCTGCCATTGTTTTCTGCACAACTTAGTCATGTTGAACCTCCAGGAATTCAACTTGTTTGCAAGCTGTAAACCTGTTTATTTGAATACCCACTTTTCAGTGTGGTGCTTTGATGCTAATGAAGGGATCTTGATTGAAGGAATTGAATCTACCTAACCTAATAACCTATTTATTTCTAAGGCCCTAACCTAATAACCTCTATTTCTAAGGCCCTGCCTGACTATCATGTATTACAGTAGTAGAACATGAAGAATACTCGCAATTATAGTCAAAATTGAAATTCAATTTTTTTTATTTTCTGTAGTATTCAGAAATGTAGTTTACATGAGCATGTTAGATAGGAGCAAATGGAGACAAATGGTTTTTAGAACTTGATGTACTGTTGGAGTGTGAGAAAAGTAACATTTATGAAGGGATTCAGGAAATCGGTGGGCCGGACTTGAGTCCTGGTGATGGGAAGTACAGTGCCTGCACTCTGAAGGAAGTGTGTTAATGTTGCAGTTTTATAACTGTAGTGTGAGTGCACCTCTGGCAAGACAGTGATGGAATGAATGCTAATAAATAATGATGTAATAAAATATTGCTGGGCACAAAAGAAAGCCACTGTCATGCAGTGTGTTTCAGGGACTTTTGAGTGAAGTAGTAGATGATATGAAAATGATTTATCTTAAGATGCTCTTCAAAATTGTTTTTTGCTGGAGTTCTGAGCTGCTGTTATAGTTATTAGATGCATGTGAAATTTTACTTGGAAAATGATTGTCTCTCATATTAAAATTTTGACAATGGATGATAAAAATTTAAATTTTCTTCATTTTAATATTTTTGACACTTCACCAGATGGAGAATTACTTCAGGACATCATCAACTCTTCAAGACTTGTCTTGTCTGAAAATGAGCACCATGTCCCCAATGCCACTCTACTAATCAAACCTATAATGAAAACAGATGATGGAAACTACATTTGCCTTATCTCCCAGTATACAATCCAGTGGAACACAACTACAGATGTGCGAGTCAAAGGTAAAATATTGATGGGGTGTCTTTGATTTTACATCCTTACTGCTTTTTCAATAAATTAGGCCTCTTCATTTTTTCACTTGTTTTATCTAAACGATGTGTTATAAATGTTTGGTGCTTTTCCGCTTTTCTGCTGTTATCGCCGTTTTTGTAAAACGGTTGCACAAGGGAAGGATGGCTCTCACCATATTTTAAGGTAAGTATTGTATGTAGCGTGTATTTATTATACTTTTTTCTTATGCCTAGCTGTATTGAGCACTTAATACTATATGATAAACACGTAAATGGGCATTTTAGACGTTATTCAGTATAAACATGTAAATGGGCATTTTAGATGTTATTCAATGAAAAATCAGCTCTTTTTTTACCCGCCTGTGATTTTTGCTTATCGTTTGGTGTCGTGAGCCTTAGAGCCGTACGAACGTGGCCTTCCTGTACAGTTTATGCTCAATTATCCAGTGAATATTTGTAAACTGTGGTTGAATGGCCAAAATATAAATAGCCAGATAACAGAGCGGATAGCTTTAGTATCTAGCTTACTAAAGGAAAAAGGGTTAAAAAATATACAGTGGACCCTCGGTTAACGAAAAAAATTCATTGCAGAAGCCTGCTCAAGTGTCATTACCGAACGAATTTTCGTCCTTAAGAAATAATGTCATGTAGGTTAGTCTATTTCAGACCCCCAAAACTACACTTCCACAAGAACTTACAAAATTATACTTACATAATTGCACGATTTCCGGGGTATTCATTAACCGAGGGTCCACTGTACAGTGGACCCCCAAGTTTCGGTCACCTCAGAAATCGAACAATTATGTAAGTTTAATATTGTAAGTGCTTTGTATGTGTATTTTGGGGGTCTGAAGACTAATCAAATTTACATTTTTCCTTAAGGGAACAAATTCGTTCGGTAATGGCACTTGAACAGCCTTCTGGAATGAATTATGACCGAAACTCGGGGGTCCACTGTATATAAAAAAATGGAAGTACATGTAATGATTAACTGCACTGCTCTGAAATAAGTCCAGTTAATGGGGCAACTCAGGGATGTCTCTGTGCTCCTGGCTAGTCCAGTGACCTTCCTTCCTCTCCTGTGCTTCCTTTTTGCCACATCATGCTGTTGTTTGACTGTATTAGAATTTTTTTTTTTTTTTTTTCAACAAGTCGGCCGTCTCCCACCGAGGCAGGGTGACCCAAAAAGAAAGAAAATCCCCAAAAAGAAAATACTTTCATCATCATTCAACACTTTCACCACACTCATACATAATCACTGTCTTTGCAGAGGAGCTCAGATACTACAGCTGAGAAAAGTCCCTCCCAGCTGTCACTATCTCAGACCCCTCCTTTAAAGTGCAGGCATTGTACTTCCCATTTCCAGGACTCAAGTCCAACTAAATCAATTAACTGGTTTCCCTGAATCCCTTCACACAATGTTACCCTGCTCACACTCCAACAGCTCGTCAGGTCCCAAAAACCATTCGTCTCCATTCACTCCTATCTAACACGCTCACACATGCTTGCTGGAAGTCCAAGCCCCTCGCCCACAAAACCTCCTTTACCCCTTCCCTCCAACCTTTTCTAGGACGACCCCTACCCCGCCTTCCTTCCCCTACAGATTTATACGCTCTCCAAGTCATTCTACTTTGATCCATTCTCTCTAAATGACCAAACCACCTCAACAACCCCTCTTCAGCCCTCTGACAAATACTTTTAGTAACTCCACACCTTCTCCTAATTTCCACATTCGAATTTTCTGCATAATATTTACACACACATTGCCCTTAGACAGGACATCTCCACTGCCTCCAGCCTCCTCCTCGCTGCAGCATTTGCAACCCATGCTTCACACCCATATAAGAGTGTTGGTACCACTATCTTTCGTACATTCCCTTCTTTGCCTCCATGGATAACGTTTTTGTCTCCACAGATACCTCAATGCACCACTCACCTTTTTTCCTTCATCAATTCTATGGTTAACCTCATCCTTCATAAACCCATCTGCTGACACATCAACTCCCAAATATCTGAAAACATTTACTTCTTCCATAATCCTCTCTCCAATGTGATATCCAATTTTTCTTTATTTAAATCGTTTGATACCCTCATCACCTTACTCTTATCTATGTTCACTTTTAACTTTCTACCTTTACACACTCTCCCAAACTCGTCCACTAACCTTTGCAACTTTTCTTTAGAATCTCCCATAAGCACAGTATCATCAGCAAAAAGTAACTGTGTCAACTCCCATTTTGCATTTAATTCTCCATAATTTAATCCCACCCTCTCCCCAACACCCTAGCATTTACTTCTTTTACAACCCCATCTATAAATATATTAAACAACCATGGTGACATTACACAACCCTGTCTAAGACCTACTTTTACCGGAGTAATCTCCTCTCTCCTACACACCCTAACCTGAGCCTCACTATCCTCATAAAAACTCTTTACAGCCTTCAGTAACTTACTACCTATTCCATACACTTGCAACATTTGCCACATTGCTCCCCTATCCACTCTATCATATGCCTTTTCTAAATCCATAAATGCAATAAAAACTTCTCTACCTTTATCTAAATACTGTTCACATATATGCTTCACTGTAAACACTTGATCTACACATCCCCTACCCACTCTAAAGCCTCCTTGCTCATCTGCAATCCTACTCTCTGTCTTACCTCTAATTCTTTCAATAATAACCCTGCCATACACTTTACCTGGTATACTCAGTAAACTTATTCCCCTATAATTTTACACTCTCTTTTATCCCCTTCCCTTTATATAAAGGAACTATACATGCTCGCTGCCAATCCTAGGTACCTTCCCTCTTTCATACATTTATTAAACAAAAATACCAACCACTCCAGCACTATATCCCCCTGCTTTTAACATTTCTGTCATGATTCCGTCAATTCCAGCTGCTTTACCCCCTTTCATTCTACGTAATGCCTCACGCACCTCCCCACACTCACATCCTGCTCTTCTTCACTCCTAAACGATGTTGTACCTCCCTGGCCAGTACATGAAATTATCGCCTCCCTCTTTTCATCGACATTTAAAAGTTCCTCAAAATATTCCCGCCATCTACCCAATACCTCCAGCTCCCCATCTACTAACTCCCCTACTCTGTTTTTAACTGACAAATCCATTCGTTCCCTAGGCTTTCTTACCTTGTTTATCTCACTCCAAAATTTTTCTTGTTTTCAGCAAAATTTCTTGACAGAGCCTCTCCCGTTCTTTCATCCGCTCTTCTTTTGCACTCTCTCACCACTCTCTTCACCTTTCTTTTACTCTCCATATACTCTGCTCTTCTACTAACACTTCTGTTTGTAAAAACCTCTCATAAGCTACCTTTTTCTCTTTTATCACACCCTTTACTTCTTCATTCCACCACTCACTCCTCTTTCCTCCTGCACCCACCCTCCTATAACCACAAACTTCTGCCCCACATTCTAATACTGCATTTTTAAAACTATCCCAACTTTCTTCAACCCCCCCACTACTCCTACTTGCACTAGCCCACCTTTCTGCCAATAGTTGCTTATATCTCACCCTAACTTCCTCCTCCCTTAGTTTATACACTTTTACCTCTCTCTTACTTGCTGTTGCCATTTTCCTTTTGTCCCATCTACCTTTTACTCTAACTGTAGCTACAACCAAATAATGATCTGATATATCCGTTGCCCCTCTATAAACATGTACATCCTGAAGCCTACTCATCAACCTTTTATCCACCAATACATAATCCAACAAACTACTTTCCTTACGTGCTATATCATACCTTGTATATTTATTTATCCTCTTTTTCATAAAATATGTATTACTTATTACCAAACCTCTTTCTACACATAGCTCAATTAATGGCTCCCCATTTACATTTACCCTGGCACCCAAATTTACCTACTACTCCATCCACAACATTTTTACCCACTTTAGCATTAAGATCCCCAACCACAATTACTCTCTCACTTGGTTCAAAACTCCCCACACACTCACTCAACATTTCCCAAAATCTCTCTCTCTCTTCTACACTTCTCTCTTCTCCAGGTGCATAAACACTTACTATAACCCACTTTTCACATCCAACCTTTATTTTACTCCACATAATCCTTGAATTTATACATTTATATTCCTTCTTTACCTGCCATAACTGATTATTCAACATTATTGCACTCCTTCTTTAGCTCTAACTCTATTTGAAACCCCTGATCTAATCCCATTTATTTCTCCCCACTGAAACTCTCCTACCCCTTCAGCTTTGTCTCACTTAAAGCCAGGACATCCAGCTTCTTTTCATTCATAACATCTACAATCATCTCTTTCTTATCATTGCACAACATCCACGCACATTCAAACATCCCACTTTGACGATTTTCTTCTTCTTCTTTTAGTAAGCTATACAGGAAAAGGGGTTACTAGCCCATTGTTCCGGCATTTTAGTTGACTTTTACAACACGCATGGCTTACGGAGGAAAGATTCTTATTCCACTTCCCCATGGATATGAAAGGGAAAAGCAATAAGAACAAGAACTATTAAGATAAAATCAAAGAAAACTCAGATGAGTGTGTATACAATAAACGTGTACATGTTTGCGTAGTGTGACCTAAGTGTAAGTAGAAGTAGCAAGACGTACCTGAAATCTTGCATGTTTATGAGACAGAAAAAAGACACCAGCAATCCTACCATCATGTAAAACAGTTTCAGGTTTCTGTTTCACAGTCACCTGGCAGGATGGTAGTACCTCCCTGAGTGGTTGCTGTCTACCAACCTACTACTAACTGTATTAGAATTATTTTGTAAAATAATATTTTTTACAAGTGTATTTATACAAACTTGGATATTTGGCATTTGATAGCTGGATATTGATTTGTTAGTCTCCTGTTTGCTTGGTGCAATTTTGTTATTAGGTGTGATTTCTGTATTACATTTTTTCAAAGGCTGTTGTTCAAATTTAATTTTTAATTATTTTCTCTGTTTTGGAATGAAATATGAAGATTTATTATATGAAAATACTTTGGGACTTGTTCTATTGTACTAACAAAAAAAATATCTGATCCCCATACTTTCAAAGCTTTTAACTTTTTAACTGGGTGACCCTACATCCAACAGGTTCTTTATCACATACATAGTTTGTATAGTTGGAAATTAACTTTATCTGTATAGTGAGAGAGACTTTCCTGTAGATATACAGAAGGGCCCGTTTGTACAGCTCTAGGTTCCCGATTCCATATACAGTGGACCCCCGGTTTACGTTATTAATTGTTCAAGAAGGCTGTTCAAATACCGTTCCAAACAATTTGTTCCCATAAGGAATAATGTAAATTAGATTAGTCCTTTTAGACCCCCAAAAATACACTTACAAAAGCACTTACAAAATACACTTACATAATTGTTCGAGTTTGGAGCTGTACTTAAACCAGGGTCCACTGTAGTAAGCAAAAATTACCGGCTGACGGAAAAGAGCAGTTTTCATTATCAAATGCATCTAAAATGTCTGATAACGTGTTTGCACGATCATATATTAAGTGCTCAATACAGCTTGAAATAAAAAAAAAGATTAAAAGTAAAATAATTCCACAGTACATACAATGCTTACCTTAAAATAGGTGCCGATCGCCCTTTCCTTACACAGCTGTTGTAAGAAAACGGCAGAAAAGCGATAAAAGCACTGAACATAATGAACAAAGGCTCAATTGAAAACCAAGAAAATGTGGAACACTGAAAAGAACGTGCTGTGTGTGTGGGGGCCCTCGTGTATTATCTGTACCCATGTATCTGGCACCTTAGCCTTCCATTTGTTATATTTATAACTTTCCCTCTATAATGTACTATACATAATAAAATTATGAAACACTACATGTACACTACAGCTTGAGTTTTAAGACAGTTTTTTGTTTCTCCTAATAATTTCACAATAAAATGAAAATATATGATCATAAATCCACTCTTAAAAACATTTTAATCCAGTATTATGATGTACGTAATGCCACATTGCTCTTCTGTGACTTGCCAAATTGTGCTAGTGTATGCAATGGAAAATATAATGGGACTGCTGTAAGAGTATAGGAAAGATTTTGCAATTGAACAATCACTGTGCTCAGTATTTAACATACAGTTAGGAATATGTAGTTATTGTATTGAGGCTTTGATTTTTATATAGCCTGGATTTTACTATACAGGGCTTTAGTGTTAAACTTTAGGGTTAATTACTATATGCCAGAGAGGAGAAAATAATAGCAGCATTATTGGTGCTGCTCAACTTAGGATGGTTCAGCTTACGATATTTCAAGTTTACAATAGTGCAGAAGCAATTACTTTGGACATGAAACTTAAGTTAATTACCCAGTATGAGAGCAGCAAGGTCATAACTTGTATTTATTTATTTACTTTTCAATATTGGTATTTAGTTACAGTAATTATTTGTTTATTTACTTATTCAGTGACAGTGGTTATTTATTTACTTATTTAGCATATTATATTCACATCCAACTTAGGATATTTTGACTTACAATGGGTTTGCCGGAATATAACCCCATTGTAAGTCGAGGACCACCTGTATTTATCTCCTCTTAAAATCATCTTTTAAAGGGAGTTCTTAGATGCCAGTAAGGGGTTCAGATTCAGGAACAGGAGTTATTCTCATTTTTCTGGGATTAAACCTAATTACCTCGTTAGTGTGACTTTGTAATTGGTCCAAGTTGGACCAGAAACGGCGTCATAAACTTTCCTCTCTATGTGCTGGTTATTTGTGTATTGTTCCAGTCACAGTATTGTGCCTTTTGTTATTTAATTACCTCCTATTCCCCAGGCACTGTATGACACTATAAGTTTAGTGCTTCCTCATGCAAATAATGATCCTCTTAAAGAAAACTTGTGCTCTTGTATTTTTACATCTTAGTTCTGTGTGATTTCTGTTTGATGTCCTACCAGCTTTTGCACTAAATTTCAATAATTTTCAGACATTTATGCTGCATTGTGGCCTTTTCTGGGCATTGTAGCTGAGGTTGTGTTGTTGTGTACAATTATCTTCATCTATGAGAAGCGCCGCATAAAGCCAAATTTTGATGACTCTGCTTACCGACCAGATAGCAGAACAGTAAGTCAATTTTATTTGAAAGAATTTTGCCTCAGAATTTTTTTTTTTAGTACAGTGGACCCCGAGTTTCGTAAAACTTCCTCCTGAGTCTGCTCAAGTGCCATTACGAACAATTTACTCCCTTAAGGAAAAATTTCACGTAGGTTAGTCTATTTCAGACCCCCAAAAATACACTTCCACAAGAACTTACAAAATTATACTTACATAATTGCACGATTTCCGGGTATTGTTAACCGAGGTCCACTGTATTTGTGTTCCACAGGTTACACCTGATACAAATTCTTGTATCCAGTATTTTTTGACTCTCTCCTTCTTCCATAGTGAGGTGAAGGGTTGACTACCAGGTCTTGTGTGGTTTAGATAGCACAACCCCATTAGTAAAAAAAAAAAAAAAACAAGAAGACATTATTCATGTTAGGTATCATTCTGCTAATTATTGAAGAAGGCTGATTTTTACCTGTATTGAAATATGTCTGTGGAGACTAAATATTATATTGTTTTAAAGTGCTCATAAATTTCTATTAATGATTCATATACTGAAGATTGTTGTGTGTTTTGAATTCTGGCATAATTGTTGGGCTTTTCTTTCTGAAAATCTCATTGAAGATATAAAATGGCAGGTAAACCTTACAAATTTCTGACTACATTCTGTATACTCTTTAATGTATTTTTTCTAAATACTGTATATCTCATTTCTGTAATATTTTTTATCTGGATGAAGAATAAGACACTTGGGCAACATTTTGGTGGCTTCTTCAGTCCAGTACAGGAAGAATGGAGAAAATTGAGGAGTTTGAGGTAGTCAGTCCCTCAGCCTGGAGTTGATGTGTTCAGTCCATCATTCTTGAATATTTACATTGACTCCAGACTGAGGGACTGATACCTCAAAATCATCCTCACTTTTCTCCGTTCTTCTTTATATTGGACTGAAGAAGCCACTGGCTGACAAAGCGTTTCCTCAGCAAAAGATTCCCAAATGTTATACAAGTCTCATTCTTCAACTTATTGGTTTTCTAAGTCATTTACATTGCATTTTCTATCTATTTTGAGATCTGTGCTAAAACTGGGCCATGGGGAAAATTATCTCTGGAACTGTTAAAATATAACGAATGCTTTTTTTTTCATTGTGCTTGTCATCATTATTTTTCTATTTTTAACATGGAACAGCTAATGTCATGGCTAAACTGTTAACCAGTCTTCTTATTGACTTTGCCTTGACATGCCATTACCACCTTCAAAACAACTGAAAAATTATATTAGTGCACACAGGAATATTTTCTTTTACTAGGGTGTGCCAGAGTAAAATTATTAGTTGGTATCTGCTAATTTGATGGTATCAGCATTGGCCTAAAATTGAGTATTGGTATTAGCAAATAGATTGGTATCACTGCATCCTATTCTTTACATTCTTTTTATATATTTTGTGTATCTAGTTTTTTATTTAGCCCCAGTACTATTTTTATTAAATTGTCGAAGCAGTTGGATTGCAGAGGGACAAAGAGGATTTAGGAATGGTAGGGGATGTGTAGACCAATGGTTCTTATTGAAGCATATAAGGCAGTACTTGAAGAAGGTAAGGAACTCTGTGTTGCATTTATGTATTTAGAAAAGTATTGATATAGTGGATAGCAGAGTAGTGTGACAAATGTTGCAGCTTTGGAATAGGTGTAGGTTATAGAAGCAAAAAAATTTTTTTTTTGCTAATGAGGTTCAAGTTGGGTATGTGAGAG